>SMJT01000089.1:85451-297637 GCA_004349715.1 Crucihimalaya himalaica
ACTCTCCCGCTGACAACAAGTGACGCAAGAGACATGTGTGGGAGCTCCTCCAGTGAGAATGGCTTTGTAGTTGACCTCTTTATCAATGTAGGAGAACGAGATTCGCCTACTGGGTGTGTCCATATACGCACCAGCTGTAGCCATAACGGCTCTTCCGAATCAAAGGTGTACTAGATCTCGCACTCATTTCCACAACCTGAAAATCAGTAGGAACCAGACAATCTAGTATTTAACGAGCAAATCAGGGATTGTACCGTATGGAAGCGAGGTGGAAGAGTTTGCGAATGTAAGAGGCTCTTAGGAGATCGAATATCAGCTCCCAATCTCTCTGCAATTGGCCTTGACGCTAGACCCTGAGTCGACGAGAGACTCTTTGAAACAACTCTAGAAATAGAGCATGGAACTGAAAATTTTCCTGGGTCTTCCTTTTTAGTCAACTGCTTCATTTGGAAGGTGGTGTACTTCTTGCCTTTATGAAGAGTGCCTTAATCCTCTCCTCAGTTTCTCTGAAACCTCGGAAGTAACCAAGCAGAGGGTGGTTTTTCAGCTTCTTCAAAGGAGATGTTATTAAAAAATTTCCTCACCATCTTCTCAAAGCAAGCAACTTCTCTGCAGTGATGGGGTTTCTGAGATGTCTTGGTGGCAAAGGATATGGCATCAATTAGGCTTGTATACACGTTCCTCAACATCCTTGGTGTTTTGAAATTTTCAGCTCAGTCTGCGAGGGTGTGTCTATTTCTGCAGGTATTGGTGTCGATTGACACTGGTACGTTGGGTCGATCGGATACTGTGCGTTGGTGTTTCGGTCCGACACTGGGTTGGATGTCGGTCGACTGCGTTTGGTGTCGGTCGACACTGGGTTGTGTCGGTCTGACACTGCGGTGTGTCGGTGTAACACGGGTGTTCGTTGACACTGACGTATAAGGTTCAAAATCAACCTATGGTGGTGATTGCATTGAGCTAATCAGCTGTGATTGAACCATCTTCCTACAGCTGCTGATGTCTGAGCATATTGAGTTTCCAGCATCTTTATGATGAATGCCTAAGAGCTTCGATTTCCCATTCAGATATGTGTAATGGCATCCATCTTCCCATTAAAATCTACTGTCTCTTCTGCTATCCCTCAAGAATATGTTCAAGCATGGATTTCAACCTTGCTTTCCTGAGTCTTAGGAGGCGGAGTCTGGTAAGATGAACTCCCGTAGGCGTTGCTCTGCATCCGGTTTCTCTCGGAGAGACGTTGGTGATTGATCTGTTGGACGAGCCTTATGATGAACCAACTGTCATAGATGTTTTAGATGGTCCTCCTCTCATCACCAAGAAAGACATCGAAAAGGCTAAGGCAAAAAAGAAGGTGAAGAACAAGAGAATCGAGAGTGCTACCCATGTGACTCTAACCCCTCAGAAGTGTGATGGAGATACGATTGAATATAAGGTGAAGTGCAAGGGAACCTCGAAACCATTCTCTAAGGTTAGAGTTATCATCCCTTCAAAGCTGAAAGAGAAAGGAAAGGATGTTGTGGAGGGTATGTTGAGAAGAACACTGAAAATGGAGATGTCTGGTTGTGGAGCTTACTTCGGGGTTAGTTCTCAACCCGATCCTGACTGATAGCTAAGCCACGAAACGGTCAAGCTAATGATATTAAACAAGCGCTTAGTGGGAGGCAACCCAATGGTAAGTCTGTATATACTTTTGTGTCTTGTGTTTTGCATGAACCATCAACTAAGGAGCGATGAAAAGGAGTCCATGTGTCTACCAACGTCTAGTATCGATCGATACTAGTGCTGTGTCGATCGACACTCATCACCATCTCGGGTAACTTCTTCGATTTTCCAAAATTCACATACTTCTTTTGTTTCTTCTGCCAAATCTAGTCTAGATAACACTGGGGACAGTGTTGTTTAATTCTGGGGGAGGTAGTCGCTGACATTGTGCTTGTTTTTCTTAAAGTCAATATGTATTTGTGTCAAATTTATTTTATCGAGTCAAGATTGTTGGAGATTATGATCTTGTTCTTGGATCTATTGTGTTGATTTTGCTTCTGAGTGACCGTTGTTTCAGAAACAGTTTTAGTTTGGACTAATGAAAAATCCAAAGGTTGACCAGCTAACTAGAAGTCACTCATGTTTCCACCAAAATCCATGTAAACCTGAGCCATTTTTGCACTTCATAGTTGTGGTTAGTGTTTATAGAGCTTGATTCATCATTCATATCTGACAAAGGAACCCATGTGTTTGAAAATAATTGTATACTTCTCCCTTGACACACGTTGGTAAATAAGATGCATAAAAGATGAGAGGATTTCCGCCGAGTAGAGGGGTAGGAAAATTTCCAGTGATCCCATTATTCTACTTGGATAAGGAATGATCACACAAAGGTTGGAAGCGAGGGGTAGGAATATTTCCCGGGACCCCATTATTCGTCTAAAGCCTTTGATACATTGAGAGGGGAGAACCAGGGATTTGGTGGCAAACACCATCAATACTTGCGTCTCAAACCTTGATTTGTATATGCGAAGCTTAAAAAATAAAAATAAAGAGAACATAAAAAGAGATAAGTCTGGGGGAGAGGAAAAAAAATACCAAAAGTGTGTAATTTGGGTGGTTCTTTTGTCAATATATTGTATGAAAAAGAATCTAGAAAGTTCTTGAACATTGATTACAGCGATGAAACTGGCGATGAAGGTTTGGTTGGATGATGTTGTGAAATAATGTGTGTAGTCTGGGAAGCTGCGATTGTCTACGGAGAAGTACATAGTGGTTAGATCTGAAACTGATTAGGTGATATCTGGAAAGCTTGGGAAAAGGGTCATTGTGATGTTTCAAGAACAGGTGAGTCTCCGTGTTTTCAAACCTCTTTTCTAGTTTAGCTTTATGTTTGCTTGAGGGCAAGCAAAGGCTAAGTCTGGGGGAGTTGATATATCATGGTTTTTACCCGTTTTTAGCCATGATATAGGTCTTGTTTTTAGAGTCCTTCTAGTGTTTTTGTAGTCTTTTTGAGTCTTTTCAGGTTTTGGCACGTTTGGAGCCTTTTGGCATCCTTTGAATAATTTCCCAACGTTGGATTGAGCTCAAATTTGGATACAAGACAGATCTTTGATTAGCTTTCATTTGGAAGTGTTTGAGGCCATTCTAACGGTGGCGATCAAAAGTTATGCCAGTTTTTGTGAAGACAGTCCAGTCTGACGAGCACAGAGTCTTGGTATCGACCGACACCAAACCCAGTATCGATCGACACAGGACTGCAAGAAAAGAAAAACGTGATTTTACAAGTTTGAAGAGTCTGCAACTTGGCCTAGAAGATTTTATTATTTACAATTAAGCCCAGAACGTGTTTAGCATTATATTGAGGGGTTTTAGCCACTTTGAGAGGGAGCTTTTATCATTATTCTGAATACTTTGAGAGAGATTGGTTCCGGGTTTTTGTGGGAGACAATTATGAACCCTTGTTTACTCTTGATTTATTCTATGCAATTCTATTAATTATGGATTTTGTATGCATTGATACATGTCTGAGTAGATTCCTTGTTAGGTTTAGGGTTATTCAAAGGTGTTTGATGAATTGTTAGGTTGATCTGAATTGATAGGAGAGATTCAATAGAGTTCTTCATCTAGACTTGTGATTACTGCTGATTCTAGCTTCATGACCTAGAATCTGATCTTAGGTTGTTTGATTGGCACGAAAGTGTGATTGATTGCCTGAACTAGTGTTAGATGAGCAAAAGACCTATTCGCAAAGAAATTTGGTTTAGGTTTTCGTGAACAATTGAACCTGATCATTAATGCTTGTTTGAATTCATAGGATTTGAAAAGAAATTTGGAATTCTAGGTTTAGACATAGATAATCTTTGCAGCGACGGTTAGTTGATTTTACATTTGTGTTTCAAGTTTAAGAACAGTGTTTAATATCCTCCTGACATTCTATTTGATCTGCAATTCTGATTTACCAGAGAATTTCCCAGAGAATTTCCCTAGGCTTAGCGCTTTTCCTCAATTGAATTTCACAACTTTTATATTCTGCTGATTATTTCCTGCATTACTTTGTTCGCTTAGCTTAATTCGAGTCTTAATATCTATTGAGTGAATTCTTGAGTCTTTATGGTTCGACCCCTAGAATACTACAGCTACTGCTTAGATACTTTAGGGTATTATATTTGAGCATATCAGTTGGTACATTTAGCGTTGTGATATTGCAAATGGTACAATAGTATGATAGTTGATATTGTACATCTGTCTGGTGGAGAAGTCTGGTGGCTAATCTGTTACATCTGTTTTTCGGAGAAGTCTGGTAGCTAATCTGTTACCTCTATCTAGTGGAGAAGTCTAGTACATCTGTCACTGTGAACAATGCCTCTGGTACATCTGTTTGAAGGATTCAAGTCAAGGTGGAGATCTGTTGGATACGACTTGAATAGGTTTTGAATAGTGCATCTGGTACATCTGTTTGGAGGATTCAAGTCAAGGTGGAGATTTGTTGAATATGACTTTAATTGGTTTGGGCTAGATTGGGCCCATGAGTTAAGGCCCAATTATTCAAGGGTTAGTTAGGGGTTCTCTCCTATAAATACTATTCTTAACCCTATCCTCCATGTATTCTGAAATGTGTTTTCTCCAATAATAAAAATTTGTCCCTTTGCCCGTGGAGGTAGCCAACAGCAAGTGTTGGTGAACCACGTTAAATCTGTGTCGTTTTGTTTACGTTTATGTTATCTTGCTCACATCTTTTATAACATCAATATATACAACGCATTACCCATCTCTTGCATTCTTTTGGAGAGTTTTAACAAAACAAAAAAAAAAAGAGCAAAAAAAATTGAGAGGTTGGAAAAAAATGTGGAATTATACATCACGAGAGTGGATGTACAACATAATTGATTTTGTGACAAATAATATCTCAAGGGAATTCTCGGCGGGGGTGGATCAGTTCATTCATTTTGCGAGTTGTCAGCCAATAGCTCAACACAGTGGAGGTAGATTTCATTGCCCTTGCTTAAAATGTGAGAACTTAAAATTTTTGCTTGGAGATATTGTTTCGAAGCATCTGCATATCAAAGGGTTTATGCCACATTATTATGTTTGGTCTAAACATGGGGAAGATTATGATGTGTGCCTTGGTAGTGGGGTAGGAACTAGTCATGATTATGGTTGTGCAGATAATGCTAGTGGTAGTCAAGCAGTAGATCATGATGCTGAAGATGTATATGTTGGGATGGTGAATGATGCGTTTCGTGGTACCACACCATTAAAAGAGTATCATCACGGACATGATGATGTAAGTGGATATCATGTTCATGAAGAACCGACTCATGAGGCCAAAAGGTTTTATGACATGTTAGATGTTGCTAATACTCCGCTTTATGATGGTTGTCGTGAAGGTCAATCGAACTTATCGTTGGCTGCTCTGTTCATAAACATAAGGGTAGATAATGATTTGTACGAAAGCTGCATGGACTCATGGGCTGAGTTGTTTACAGAGTACTTACTAGGAGGTAATCAAGCAACAAGTTCATATTATGAGATAAAATATTTGATGCGAAAGCTAGGATTGTCGTACTATACATATGATGTATGTATATAAAACTGTATGCTTTTTAGGAGAGAATATGAGAATTTGGAGAGTTTCATGTTCTGTGCAAAACCAAGATACAAGACTAGTGATACACAGACAAGAGTACTATTCAGCCGTATGTGGTATTTACCTATTGCAGATAGATTGAAGAGGATGTACCAATCAAAGAAGACTGCATCAGCCATGAGATGACATGCTGAGCATGAGTCACAAGATGGAGTTATGTGTTATCAATCTAATGTTGCAGAGTGGAAAATTTTCCAAATGTTGCATCCTTCATTTGCAAAAGAAAGGAGAAATGTTTATCTTGGATTATGTACAGACGGTTATAATCCTTTTGGGATGTCAAAAATCATTCGTTGTGGCCCGCGATCATGACGTCATACAATTTACCTACAGAGAAGTGAATATTTGTTTCTTACGATACTAAATTCAGGACCAAAGCAACCTCGATCCAGTCTTGATGTTTTTCTCCAATAACTGATCGAGGAGTTAAAAGAGTTATGGACTAACGGAGTTGAGGCATATGATGTGTCGTTAGATCAAAATTTCAACCTTCAAGCTGTTCTTTTGTGGTTTATAAGCGATTTTCCAGCTTATGGTATGTTGTCTGGATGGACGACCCATGGAAGACTAGCGTGTCCAATTTGCATGGATGACACAAAAGCTTTTCAATTCCCAGCTGGTAGGAAGACATGGTGGTTTGACTGCCATAGAAGATTTCTTCATGTGGGGCATTCGTTACAACATAATAAAATAGATTTTTTGAAGGAGAAGCACGCGGTGGATGACTATCCACGTCAATCTTTGACAGGTGAACAATTTCTATATGAGCGTATACGACATGCCAAACCACCCAAAACTTTTGAAGTTGGTGGAAAAGGTCATGAAGTGAAGGTTGATGGGTCTGGTGAATGGCATAATTTGCACACAAAAAACATTTTTTGGGAGCTACCATACTCGAAGGATTTGACGCTATGCCATAATCTTGACGTGATGCATATCGAGAAGAATTTTTTCGATAACATCTTGTATACATTATGAATATTAAAGACAGTCAAAGGACCCAGTGAAGTCAAGATTAGATATTGCACGGTTTTGCAATCGTTCCAATTTTTATGTGAATGATCGAGGGAGAGCTCCATTCCCAATTTGGAGATTGACCCCAAAACCAAATCAAACCTTATTAGAATGGGTAAAACATGAGGTTAGATTCCCAGATGGTTATGTAGCAGATTTAGCTAGTTGTGCAGACATCAATGGTGGAAAGTTCTTGGGAATGAAAAATCATGAACTGTGATGTATTTATGGAACGATTGCTTCCGTTTATCTTTGCGGAACTGCTACCACGTAACGTTCACCTTGCGTCAGCAGGTATTTATATAATGAACTAGCATGTAAAATTTAAATTTTGATGATACTATACTCATATAAAAAATAACATCAAGTTTTAATATTGTAGGGATTGGAACATTTTTTCCGTAACTTGAACAGCAGGTCATTAGATCAATCCCGTGTCCAAATTCTAAAGGCTAACATAGTCGTGATCTTGTGCAATCTGGAAAAAATCTTCCCACCTTCTTTCATGATGATGCTAATAATTAGGAACTTTTGTAATTTTACACGTTATGTGTTTGTCATATATTAATATCAGGTTTGTATCAAAACTAATATAGTGGACGCATTTTTTTCATATGAATTTAAAAGTCGTTGATATTTATAATTTAGTGTTACGATTTCACAAATTATAGCTTTAGCTCACTAGATAACTTTCGTATCTTATATAGGTCGGCAATTTGAACCGCAAAGAGCAAAATTTTAAAATTAATGAGAAAGGTGTCGCGAAGCTTAGATACCGTAGCAAATGAGTCTCTATTTGCGAATTTATTTTGTACTTACTCCATTGTGATTTTTTTGTAACGTTTTTGAGTTGTGACGCCATTGTTACTCTTTTGCGACTCTAGTAATTTTAATTTGGGCTTTAACGACACATCATTTAATTTTTTTCACCTTTTAAATGATTCATACTGCTAAATGTTGTGGTTTTATTGATTGTAACACTAAATATCTCATACATTTCACGTTAAAGTCTTAATATGCATGAGAAAAGTGTTGTGATGCTTCATAGCGTAGCAAATGAGTCACTATGAGCAACTGCTATCATTTGCGTAGCAAAAGAATCGCAGTTTACCCACAATATTGTGACTCTTTTGTAACGTTTCTGCTTTTATTACTCTCTTGTTAAGCGTTTGCGACTCTCATAATTTTAATTTGGGATTTACCAACACATATTTAATCATTTAATTTTTTTCATCACTTATATGAATAATAATGGTGTGTGCTTTGGTTTTGATTGTAACACTAGAAGGGCGAGAAGAGACTCTCGTGAACGACCACACACGAACAACATAGAGAAGGCGAAGATGCTTTTCGAGACCTTCTGGGGAACTAAACTTGACATGAACGGTTTGAACCAAGGAGAGAGGGGAGGAGCCTTGAGGAGAGGGAAAAGAACGTCGGATAGTGAGAACTTGGCCAAAAGTAAACGCCTCATCTTTCAACCCAATTGAACGAGATCTTGAGTAACTTGTCATATCTTGAAGGATCGCCAAAAATTCGGGCATAGACTTGGTCGCCCTCTTCTTCACACTTACTACAGGAAAGTATAGTCTATCCTTAGAGGAGGAGTAGGTATGTAATTGTCTTTCCATTGTGGAGGTAAAAGAGCAACGAAACAGCTTGAAGAGTTGGTCAGAGTTTAGGAAAGAGCAGTTTCCGTTGGTCAGAGAAGCTTGGATGTTTATAACTCTGTCGAGAGGCTCATATGTAATGTAAACTAATGTTTTGTTCTTTATAAAAATCTTTCCATTTAAAGTTTTTCATCCTTTAACTAATTTATATTACTTTTTATTGTAATTACTTTGATTTTAACACTTAAAATCTCTTACATGTAATTCTAAAACGTTAAAATTCATGAGAAAAATGTTGTGACTGTTTACAAGGCGTATTGATATATCATGGTTTTTACCTGTTTTTAGCCATGATAGATCTTGTTTTCATAGCTCTTCTAGTGTTTTTGTAGTCTTTTTGAGTCTTTTCAGGTTTTAGCACGTCTGGAGCATTTTGGCGTCCGTTGAATAACTTTCCACTGTTGGATTGAGCTCAAATTTGGATACAAGACAGATCTTTGGATTAGCTTTCATTTGGAAGTGGTTTGACGTCATTCTAACGGTGCGATCAATTGGAAGTGGTTTGACGTCATTTGGAAGCGGTTTGACGTCATTTAAAAGTTTTTATAAAAAATGAGTTATATTTATAAAAAATAAAAAAAAACAACACATTTTCCTACTAATTTCCGACTACCCATGGAGGGTGGTCGGAAATTAGTAGGGTGGTCGGAAATTAGTAGGAATGTGTATTTTTTTTTTGTTTTTTTTATTTTAAAGAAAAAACAATTTTTACAAACTAAAAAAAAAAAACAATCATGCATGAATGAAGATTGGTTCAATTGTATAGAGATATGTAAGATCCAACATTGGTCAATTTTGAGTTTTTATGGTTATTTTTTTGTTTAATTTTTTATTTTAAGAAAAAACAATTCTTTAAAGAATTTTGTTTTTATCATCTTAGTAATTTTGTTTTTATCATCTTAGGAAATCTTAGGAATTTCTTATCATCTTACACAATATTTAGGAATTTTTTATCATCTTACCAAATTTTCCTATTTAAATACACATATTGCAAAATGAAAAACATGTCTCTCATCCACAATTCATCAACAAAAACATAGAGAATTTAGTTTTTATGTTAGTATGAATTTCTAAGTTAGTATAATTACATGAAATATAAATTTAATTAAATGTTGATTTGAAAGGGTTTTCTTTTAAATTAAAAGTTTTTAAAATTTTTTATACAAAATGATTTATATTTATGAACTAAAAAAAAACAACATATTTTTGTACTAATTTCCGACCACCTATGGAGGGTGGTTGGAAAATCATCAGAAAATTCATGTTTTTCCGACTAATTTCCGACCACCCCACATGGGTGGTCGGAAATTAGTAGGAAATTGTGTTTTTTTTTTTTTAAAGAAAAAATAATTTTTACAAACTCTTATAAAAAAAAAAAACCCATGCATGAATGAAGATTGGTTCAATTGTATAGAGATATGCAACATCCAACATTGGTCAATTGTGAGTTTTTTTTTTGTTATTGTTTTACAAAAAAAAACAATTTTTACAAACTCTCATAAATAAAAATAAAAAACCATGCATGAATGAAGATTGGTTCAATTCTTACTTAAATTAACAACCAATGATTTTGCATCATAGAGATATGCAAGATCCATCATTGGTAAATTTTGAGTTTTTTTTTGTTTTTTTCTACAAAGAAAATAAAATTTTTACAAACTCAAAAAAATTAAAGCATGCATAAATGAAGATTGGTTCAATTGTATAGAATTATCTTATTTAAATTAACAACCAATGATTTTGCATAATAGAGATATGCAACTTCTAACATTGGTCAATTCTTATTTAATGATTTCTTATCATCTTACACAATTTTCCTATTTAAATACACATATTGCAAAATGAAAAAAATGTCTCTCACCCACAATTCATCAAAAAAAAATAGAAATCATCAATTTCAAAAGAGGTATAGTTTTAGTATTCTATATTTTTATTATGAAAATTTATTAGTTTTTACTTCAGTTTTATAACATATTTTTAAATTTTGCATCAATTTTAATTTTGGCCAATTTTTTTTTTTCCGACCACGGTGGTCGGAAATGTAGTCGGAAAATTAACTGTAGACGGAAATCTCGTCGGAAAAATCTTTTCGACCACAATTCCGACTATGGCCTTTTCCGAGGAATTTCCAACCACGGTGGTCGGAAATTCCTCGAAAATTTTTTTTTCCTTTTTCCGACTGATTTCCGACTAACCACGGTGGTCGGAAATGTTTTCTATATATCCCTCCGGCCATCAACTCTCACAAATCACATTTTCTAAAATCTCTTTTCCGACGAGATTCCGATGACTTTTCCGACCAAATTTCCGACTAAGCCTTTGGTCGGAAATTTCCGACTACATTTCCGACCAAGATCTTTTTCCGACCAAGCTTTTCCGACTAATCCCTGTTGGTCGGAATCTCGTCGGAAAAGCCCATTTCCGACCAATTTCCGACTAATACGGTGGTCGGAAATGGCTATGCATTCTTGTAGTGTGATATTGAGCAGACATATCCGATTGCAAAAGTATTCCGATTGATTCGAATGATTTACACATTGCAATTTATCAATTGCAATTAGAGAAATCAAGGTAATCGAAATAGGGTTTTGTAAATTGACATATGTCCAAGTAAACAAATTAAGATATTGAATTTGTCTTTCCATAATTGATTTCATAGGAGATGTTTAGTAAGATTTTGTTAATCGACCGATCTCTATTTCAATGGACGCAAATTATTATTTTGATAGGGTTTTTATTTCAAATGAAATATATTAATGTTGAATAGGAAGTTCTATGAAAAGAATCTTTCCTCGATAATGAGAATCTGATAGTGATGATATATGTGGTCTCATGCTAAAGTAACTAAGTTTATGTTCATAGGTTCTACATGTCGATTTACATGATATAATTTTATTGATGTTGATTAAGTTACCCTAACTTAAAAGCATAGTTTTAATATCACCACAATGAGTATGAGTTTATGAAATGTAATCTGGCTGTTGGGATGTTTGAATTTTTGTTGATGAAAACTATTTTTATTAACTCTTCCTAAATGGATAAGAATGGTACATATAGTTTCATATTCTTTGTTGTTTTGCAGATAATTCATTATGAATAGAAGCTTAAGAGTAATATAAAACTGAAGGGGTGGCCATCATCTTATATCATAGAATATAAAATCGTTAAGGTTAGTGATTTTTGTCTTATAAACAGTAGTTTTAACTCTTTTACAACCTTGTTCATTTGCCATTATCTAAGATAACAACTAAAAAATCCAACTGATATAAAAAGGGTAATAGACAAAATAAGTACATTCTTACGACACAATAGATGTTCAACGCAAATAAACCTTAAAAACAGAACAAAGTTCATGTACTAAAATTATGAAACAACAACGTAGTAATGGAAAATATCATAAAAGACTGAGACATGCTATTTTGATTTGCAACTTCTTCAAGCAGAGGATGAACTTCCATCTTCAATGACAATGTTCTCATCATTGGTAGAAGTAGACTGTTGTTGGTATTGCTTTAACATGTATATAGTCCGCATAATGATATGATGAACTATGAGTTGACTGCGTTAATTAGCTGCCTGCTTCTTGCTTTTGTCCGGTAAGCATTACTCTAACCGGCATGTCCTACCTCGTTTAGATAACTCCTGGATGTCTTGAAGGTGTAAAGTACGCCTGCCTCTAATCTATCTCTCTTGGTCCTATCAAGGCGAATCGAGCGAGCTCCCCTTGCATGCAATGATGTGGTGGTGAACCGGTCGGATCAATCTCACTCTCGAAATTGGGAAGAATCCACTCTAAATGTGAGGGAAAAAAGGCTAGGTACTTGAGTGAGTCGAGAAAGTTTTCATGTCATATTCGTTTTCTTTCCCTCTGTCATCTCGAAATGTAAAAATAATGGTGGAATTCTAATCCTTGAAGCCAAAAATTCTCGAAGTTAGTTTAGGAAATTGATGCTAAATAGAGTAATATTACATGCGATTAAATGTTGTACCTTGGCCAATGGAAGGATTAAATAGAAATCTTGAAATATATACATGTTTTGATTTCATGTCAGTCTATATTACTTATACGTTAAACTTCATGATATGAAATTAAATTCAATTTAACATAAACACCAACCATCGATTACTCTAACACGCCAGTCTGATAAAAGACATAGAATAGGCACCACTCTATCGTTCCAGAATTTTTCATAAAATTCATGGGCCAATTTGCCAACAACAATGCATTTAATTGTCAAACCCCTTAAGTTACGTATCATTCAAAAAGCAAAAACATTTTATCATTCTTTAAGTTTTCAGACAAAACAATGAGTATAAAACTTATGAAAACACTTACTTATAGTCCTTTATAGTGAAAGTCACAACAATTTTTTTTCATCATTTTCGTTGTAGGATTCATCCCTTACTATCTTTGGGTCTTCAATAGCAGTAACTAATCCCAGCAAATCTTTTAAATACAAAACTTATTAATAATGGTTACAAATTTTGAAAGAAAAAAAAATAATTTAAGAGGAAGTTCAATAAAATTTTAAAAGAGAAAGAGAGAGATTATCGATTTAATGTTGTAGAGTTTTTTTTTTTTGGGAAACGATAACAACTATTAAAAGCTGTTACTTTTTGAGTTTAATAGTAGAGTATTTGAAAAATATTATATTGCATTCTATAATAAAGTAAGTTTCAGAAGTTTTAATATGTCAATTAATGGTTTTTGTTTTTGTTATAATAGCAGCTCTATTGATCTGGGATAGAATTCAGACAGCAAATGATTTTGGTTTGTGATATAATATCAGCTTTAGTCATTTGTAAAAATATGTTGATTTTATAGGTACATGAAAATAATCCACCTTTTAATAAGTAGATGCCATTGATTTTGAATCTTATAGAATCTGGTTTTTTACAAATTTAAATATTTATGAAATAGTTGAATATATTTTATTTAATTAATTTTTGTTACAAAAAATGTGGATAGTTTGTGATTTTTTATGTCTAAACTTTAACGAATATGGCAAAAGTAAATATAATGTAGTAATAAATATTGGAAGTTATTTTAGGTACTGATGAAAGAATTGTTATAAAAACTTATTAATATTTTGTATTATATTGAAAAATGTAAAATAATAATTGCATGAGGAGTAATATAAAACTCAATTACGTACTAACTATATAAATATTTCCAAGTTTTTATTTAATTATGATTGATTTCTGTTGATTTCTTAATTTTTATCATATTCGAAGTTTACGAAATATATCAAAAATCTCATTTTCTAAAAAAATATATATATAATCTTGAAAATGTATTCGGTTATATAATCTTAATTTCTAAAAAAAAAAAGCAATACTTTTAAAATAAGGACATAAATCCACGTTTTAAAAACAATTTACTAGACGTGAGAAGAATAATTGTAACACTAAAGGTGTTGATTAACAATAATAAAACCATAATAACAAACTTTTATTTGTAATGTAATTTACTTAAATGAATCATTTCATTCATGAAATTGCCCACAATAGAAATCGATTTAAAACAACAATTTTCCAAATTTAAATCAAACAAAGCTATAACATCTTTGTTACCTGTGACAAAAAAAACATATTTGTTACCTTTGGTGTTTTGATAACTAAAATCATTCCAGGATTCTACAGGTTTTGTAAATACTTCTTTGAACACCACATTCATCATTTCTGTATGTGGTTTACCATCACTGTCAACTGTAAGAACCTTGAAACCAGTTTTAGAAGTTACTCTAGAAACTACAACATAAAGGTATCCATGTGAAAAACATAGCTTAGGTAAAAACAGTCCAAATTTATCCAAAGATTGATCCTAAATTTTTTTGATAGTCATTGCAAAAACAACAGCTAATGGCAATTGTCTTCCGGGGCATCTTAAAAGGTAATTTAGTGGCTGAAGGGGATCCTAGGAATGAGGACTTTGTCTCCGACTCTATCTCCTATAAGGATTATAGCTTCCAACACAAACTCAGTCATTTGGGTAATCTGTAGCATTGTCCCATTCATTAACCCTCCTTTTGGATCTATGTTTCTTAACAACATTACAATACAGCCAACATTTAACCTTATGCTGTGATTTGGAAATCCAGAAACCTTTAGGCTGTTCAAACACTCTCGTGTCAAGACTGAATTATTTGCTAATCCAGTCTCAAGAGGGTCTATAGAATCTGAACTTCGATAGATTTGTTCCTCCCCTATTTACAATTAAGAATTGATATTAGATTAATAACAATAGAATAAACTAATTAACAGGAAAATATAGAAAGAATATAATTCAACCTTCTAGTTTGTCTAGCATATGGTCATTGATCATATTGACATCTTCATTTTTTGGACCCAAAATAGCTCTCTCTTGAAAGAAAACATGGTCCTTTTGTTCTTTCAAGAACTTAGGGTCTCCATAAATCTCTCGGCACATGGTTTCAACTGGATTGTCTACATTAGTAGTTAGGAAATCCTCTAGAATGTCTATCATCACTTCTCCATCATTCGGCTCTGATATCTTTCCATCACCAAGAGCAAGAATCCATTCTGAAAAATCTATTAAATCTTTAGCTTCTGTGTGAGTTAGATTATTTGACTGAAGTCGTATATTTTTGGTAAATTGTAATACTTTACAGAACTCCCAAAGATAAAAAGCGTTGAAAGCAGCCATGCATATTTCAGTCTCCCAGCACCATTGATCACAAGTTAAAACCTTTCTAAAATCACCACCGAATACAACAACTTTACTACAAAATGGCTTGTTACTTTCACTTCTAATAATAACAGACAAACTTCTATCCAAAGATTCAAAATAATGTTTACTCATCATTGGAGCTTCATCCCATATAACTAAAGATGCTACTGATATTAAATGGGCCAGGTCAGACCCATGCTTTATTGAACATATAGTAAACTCATCTGGATTCATAGGAATACAAAACCAAGAGTGTGTTGTCCTCCCACCTGCCAACAAAAGAGAAGCAATACCACTTGAAGCAACGTTGAGAACAATTGATCCCCTTCTAGGATTGCAGTTGAAAGAGTCTTGTACATAAACGTTTTCCCAGATCCTCCAAACTCATAAACAAAGAAAATACCTCCAATATCATTATCAATTGCCTCGATGATCTCAGAATAAATATATTTTTCTGCTCGTCCGTCATCATATTCGCCATGCTGCTTCACAAGCAGGAATAATAGAAATTCTATGATATATTAAAACTATACTATATTATAAAATTTTAAAACTAATAGGTTTATACCTGCAAGAAAAGTAGTCTTGTATCTCATTCTTGTTCTTATCGCCTGTAGTTGATTTTTCAGAATTCCCTTTAGATTTAGCAACATTTCCAAACTTCCCAGAAGGCTCCGCAACCACAGCTACACGATCTTCTCCTTTAGTGATATACTTGAATAAATATTTTATGGACCCGGTTTGATTGCACCACTCCACGTTTATGTGAGCTCTGTAGCGTAGCAACAACGTTTTATTATAAGGTATAACATAACGATTATCACACTTGAAACCATTTTTCTCCACAAATTGATTGGTATTCCTCCTCCTGTAAACTGGAAACCCTTCCCTATCAACTGTTGTATGCTCTATATGTTTCTTTGGATAAAACTTAGAACATTTCCCTTCCACCATACATGGTGAGTTCATGTTTACAGCTCCACACGGTCCATGGATCATTGTATCCGTGACAACATCATAGAGTTATGATTCTTTAGTCTTGTCAGAAATTTCAGCACTGACCAAATTGTCAATATCTTCTTGTTTTGACAACTAAGAATCTGGATACATCCATAACAAAATGTGAGCATGGGACAGGCCTCTTTTCTGAAACTCAATCGTGTACATGGCTGTGAAAATTTAGAATTCATAGTAAATCAGTATATTCATCAAACATATAAATTTTAAGAAGTAATTGGTATTTAAACAATTGTATATATGAATTATATATGTGCATGTACTTACATGTGAGAGTCTTGTCTAAAATATGATTTTTTGTCAAGTCATCAATTTTTTGTCAAGTAATCAATCAGTAAATTGAGCTTTATCCTAAATACTCTACTTATAATTGATATCCCTGTAAATTATCGATATTTTGTACAATATTTTCGTACTTATATATGTATATATTAGTGATTTTGTAACATATGCATGTTGTTTAAGAGTTTATTTTGTAATTTAGCATTTCGCGTGTTCTATTTGTATTTTGTATAATATAAGATGTTTGTAGCATGTTCTACCGAGTTTTTGTGTTTATTTCAGGGTTGCGAAGCTTTGACGGGAAGCGGAGTCGTCGATGGACGAATGCTAAGAAAGAAGTCAGAAAATCGACCCAAGGTCGAATTCCATGCTCGATATTTCCCTCCAAATCGACCCATGGTCGATTTCATGCTCGAAATCCTTACACAAATCGACCCATGGTCGATTCACATGACCGAGCGGCGAAATGGCTGAAGAACACAACTAATGTCAGAAATCGAGCAATGGTCGATTTCCATGCCCGAATCCGGTCGTGGAATTCGGTCACAGACCAATTTTTGGCAAAAATCGACCCATGGTCGATTTTCACGTCCGATTTATGACTTTTTCTCTTCTTTCTCCACTTGCGAATCCACTCACTTAAAAAGCCAAAAACACTCACCCACAGGGGGACGACCACTTTTGCTCTGCAACCTGAGATTTCTTCCATTTTTCTCTCTAGTTCTTATGTCTTTAAGCTTTTAAAACCTTGATCTACTCTTATGTATTAAAGATTTGCCATTTTTATTTATAGAATTTGAGTTATATCTTCAATATCTTGCATTTCTATGGTTTATTTTCTTGATTTGAGCATGTGTGAGTAGATCTCTTTTGGATGGTTGGTTTGGTAGATTTAGGATGTTTGATGCTTGATTTGTGATGTTTAGTGTTTGATTATTGTTTTTCTTCACATATAGATTGTTCTTAATGCTAGAAATGAGCTTCGAAAGAGAGTTTTCTAGATTTGTGATTGATTCTCACCCGGAAGGTGTTGAGAACCGATCTGTCCTATCTATGTGTGCGTTTCTATTCCTTAACCAATGGGAGTTGAGTTTTAAGGAGGATTTGATGACAAATATGAATTAGTGTTCATTGTTTGCTAATCGTTTGGTTGCATTCGGAAGTCTAGCTAATCAAATCAGTTTGCAAAAGGATTAGTACCACGGGAGTGGACTAATCTAGTTAAGTGATTCATGTCATAAGTTGAAACATAATCAATTGTTGAATTTGCCATTTATTAAAGCATCATTCATTCTTTATCGTTTGCCATTCCAACCGTCCATATTTTTAGCATTTGAATTAAACCGCTTAAGTTGTTAGTTTGCCTTGCATTGTTAGCTTCATTTCAGTTTGCACTTGCGTTTTATGTTTCTTGCATTTCGTTTATGTTTTCTAATTTTCTTAAGTCTGATTTACTTGTTTAAGTATTAAGCATTTAGTTTCTTATTTAGTTTCATTTTACATTTACAACATAAACACCAAAAGCCAAAAACATCTATCGATTTAGCTTGATTAGTTTCCTGTATTCTTAGTGTGTTATCTTTCCTTCCCTGTGGATTCGATACCTTAAGTGCTGCATACGACATACCTTTAGGATTGAGGTATTAGAGCACAATAGGTTTAATTGTGCACAAGAGCCCGAAAACTCTTGGCAATCAATAATATATGGACGTCATCAAATTTCAAACTGCGTCCATTGCAATACCTAACGATCTCTGGCCATTTCGGATTGCAAGTGAAAGTAATGAACAGATTTGGGAACCCATATAGCTTACATATAGCCATAGCATCCAAGTATATATTCCTCATATATCGAGATCCACCAAAAAAAGTAGCTGGTAAATAATACATGTTCCCTTGATCATCCAAACCTTTTTTCCTAAATTAGAGGCCTCCATAATTGAATCATAATTATCAGCTCTCAGACTTGACTGATTTAGTTTTAAAAACTATGTCTATTTGACTCAAAAGTTGTGAAAGAATCAACCAAAAACTGTTGGAACAACCTTTTTGACCTGAGAAGAATTCGTGGCTCATTTTTCCTTCCATGTATGCGAAATGCAAACCATTGATGCAAGCTGATGCACCCCTTCTCATTAGTATATCCACTCTTTTTTTTCTTGGTTCCCTTCGTAAATTCTTTCTTTATCCATGGGCTGAAACCGTCTTCACCGTTCTGGAAATAAAAGAGGGTATTATAGAGATAGGTTAGTCGGATGAATCTCACTAATCCTTTGTAATTTCCTTGATTTTATTTCAGTAACAATATCACGACTTGACATATCCATAGAAATATCACCTGAAATCAACGCAACAACTTCTGACGCTATAGGAACATAATATGTTTTACCATCCTTTAAGTGGGTGCTTGATCCTCATGTGAAAACTCTCTTCAGGATTAGTATTAAACATGTCTCTGGCTGACCTAAAATTTTCTACATATGGGTTACTTCATCCAACATTTTAACAATAGCCTCAATGAATTCTTTTCTTAACTTATTCTTTTCCTTGTACTTTCCTGCAAGTTTACCTTTGCTGCATTTAAATGAAATACAGTACTTCACAAAATATAGGATGCAAAATATATAAGTAACGCTAATTGTTTTAAAATCTTAGAGTTCTGGCCTTAATATCCCAGCGCTATTTTTAATCTCATTCTCTGTATCTACAATATACAACTGTGAAAACTTGGCAATTTCACCATCATTAGGCTGTAAACTTCCAAGTAGATGATAATTTTTACCTTGAATCTGAAACATATTAGGTCCCTTTCCTTTGGCTATAGAATTTTCACATTTACCTCCAAGATATGTAAAAGTGAATATCATGTTGTAAGTTCTGATGTTTTCTCTGAAATATTTACTAAGTTCATCATCATTTGTTAGCAAGACATACAATAATTATGGTTGATCGTGTAGAAAAGGCAATTCACCGTTCCTTGCAAACAACAATGCGTAAACGTTGGATTCTTATCTCTCCTTTGCCTATTAATCCATTCACTATACCACATAATAGTTCCACAATATGAACTTGAGTATATAGGATCACCATAATCAAGATATTATGCAGAATTGTTCAAGACTTTAAATATAAAATATAAAACATCATATAAAATATACATGTTTCTTTCTTTTTGGTTCTAGATTTCCTGTTCTTAGCTGTTTTTTGGTTCCCACAAAATGCCTTATTCACACTTTCTTCTAGAATGTTAAGTATTTGAAATGCTTTCTTAACTTTATCTGGAATTTTTTCTACTACATCGTCTTCATCCAAAGTTATTTCATCAGAGTTGTCTTCCTCACTACTACATTCCTCAAAGTAAACATTTATCTAAACGTGTATAAGAGAGTATACTTTAAAATAAATCAATATATGTTATGGATTAGACAAATGAACTGTTAATGTCGATCCAACATTTTGATCTATTGTTTCTAAATGTTAATGCAGATTCGCATGTTCAAAACTTGGACCATTTTGCAATGACTCATGGGATGTGGCCCCTTTAAGCCTTGCAAAATTCTTAATAGCTCTTAAACTGTTTTTTTCCTAGTAAGTACCAATCCTTTTTTTAAAACTTTCAATATATAGTATAGTATATTAGTATATGATTGCTCTATACATATATAAACTATATAAATAGCATAGATTTGTAGAATATATAAATGTAGCGCTTATACCTAGCTTGTTTCTTGTTTATAGATGGTAGACTTTGTATGTTAAAGACACCATTAGATTTATTCTGATTATTCAAATGTGTGTTTTCAACATCATCTGAAGGAACATGTACATTTATCAAATCTCCCAATACATGTGATTGTATTATGCATGATCTTGAACCAGAACCTTATAAATATTACATGCATGTTAGGACAATACGCAGAAAACCAAAAATAATTGGAAAACCTTATATTAATTTGGGTACCTTGCTTGCTGTTTATTAATACAGGACTATATGGTGTATGAACATCATTAGCCACTCGTTGTTTTCTAGGTGGTGTTGTAACTCAAAGTCATTTTCATAAGGGAGTAAATTTGTAATACTCTTTAACACGTTTATAAAATGTTTTACCTTTATATTGCAACAATATGTATACTCATGTCGTTATAATCAAATATTAACATTAGAGACATATAACATTTTTAAATGGTTCATGTTTATATATACCTTTGTTTGTATTTTCAGATGGAAATCTAAATTTTTTGGAGATCAAAGGCGATTGTTGACGTTTATGTGGTACTCCATCTCCAAAAACCGTTTCAAAATCAGGTAAATTTGATAAACAATGCATATGTTGTACTAAAGACATTGATGATTGTGTAACAATGTCTACAATATTTGATGAAAAAATTAATGTTAAACCTCTGAACTTGTGACATGAGAATGGACGTATTGTAAATATTTAGAAAACATAATAGTAACTATACCATTGGTCATATTTAAAATATTTTTATTATTTCTGATGTTTGCAGGATTTGTACTTCCTTCAATTCCGAAAGCTGCATACTGCGCATTAGGTACTTGTTTCAACCCATCATATACCGTTTTGAATATCGAACTAACTTTAACCTCATAACCACCTACTCTGTTTAGAGTAAGGTCAAGATTCTCATCATTCATTAATGATATGGTCCGTTTTATGTTTTGTGAGCATAAAATGGCTTTATATCCAATGTCATTCTCAATTTTTTTATTTTTTTATTTTTTGAAACTATTACCCATGAGAGAAAAACATTAGTTAGGAAATTTTAGGTTATAAGATAGAAGAATACTAAAGAAGAAGTGTTGTGACTAAATACAATTAATAAGATTTAAATAAATAATCTAATTAGTGAAACTTAAATGAATGTTCGTCCAAATAATTAGTAATAAAAAGTTAAGATTTTTCGTTTTTAGTTTCAAAATCTTAACAAAAAACATCTTACGAGTATTCAATCATATTGCAAATTTTATGGTTATCGGAAAGGAAGGGGAGTTTATTCGTTTAAGGATTCTATTGGATTTAGAAATCCTCATAAGATTTGGAAATCTATGCAGATTTTCATTGATTTTAAAATCAAACAAAAAGGATTTCAAAATAACATGGATTTGAAAATGGATTTCAAAGTCAAATAACATGGATTTGGGTTCTTTAATTTTTATTTTCTGGTAGTGTTGGTTCTTTAATTTGTATTTATTTAATTTAAACGTATTACAAATAAATAAAAAATGAATCGAACCAAATCTATTTTTTTCTTTTCATGTTATATATGTCAGCTTGTGTTTAACAAAGTCATGTAAACTTAGTTTAACAATGTATGTGTCTACGCTTATTTGCAAATCCACCTAAATAACATGGTGGGAGTAAAGATTTTATATCCCACCATTTATAAGTAAAATAAATTTTCAAATCCATTCAAATCCCATGTGAAATCAAATCCATATCCAAATCTTTAATATTGAAATAAAGGGTGATTTTAACTATTATTTATAAATGATTGAACCAATAAGACATGATTTAGGAATATTTTTTAAAATCAATGATTGAATAACACATGATTTTACTTGGATTTTCAAATCTATTAAAACACTTAAACGTATAACCCCCCCCCCCCCCCCCCCCCCCCGAAATCTTTGTTATAATATACATAAATTCATTTCAAAGATTTTCTGAGTACTTTGTCTGATGGATATCTACTGATTAATTCGGTAAATATATACTACATTTCCGTTTTAAATTCATTGTCAATCATTGTAAAACTTAAAGTTTATTAAAAGTTAGAATGACCAATAGTCATGATCTTTTGTCTTAACTTTTAAAATAAATTATTAGTATCTATATTATTAAAGTAAACTTAAAGGGTAAATGATTGATTAAACATGCGATGTCGTTTTTAATGAAACTATTACTTCAATTTATAAATTTTTAAATCATTTAAATTGACTAAGGTAGGTTTCATATAAACATCTTCTAATATTCTATAAATTATCATTAGTATTTTACATAAACATATTCAATATAGTTACTTAAAATAAATAAATAATAAACATAAATAATAATATCAAATTTTATTAAATTAAATTAAATAAATGTATGATAAATAATTAAAATGTATTAAATTAGATATTGATATAAACTATCAACACTAAAACAACATAAACTAAAAATTGTCTTTAAAATAATTCCAGAATATATTGAATTTAATGATTCATGACTCCATTTTCTTGTGGTTCACCATTCTGTTGAGCATCCCTTGCATGCCTAGAAAATAATAATGTGGTACAAACGAAATAGTTAGTTGGTTCACCATTTAATATGTCTATACGTTTGAAAAGAGTAATCCTACTTACATCTCAAAAATTTCGTCTACTTCTAAGATATTTGAGTTTGGAAACACTTTAGAGATGGGACCATGTGTGCAAATTCTCATGTTCCTTGGACCATCAGAATAGCGATCAACCTTCCGCCATTTGAGTACAACTACAAGAGCACCACCACCAAACATGCGGTAGTTACGGTCGAAGTCCAATACATCTTTTTTTATGGCCATACAATCCAAAAATGAACACTACAGTTAAAAATCAAACATGTCACTAAAGTCATATAAATATATAAGACAAAAATTTTAAAGAATGTGCGAAAAAGACTAAACTCCTTTTTCTTGATTTAAATTCAAGTCTAAATTCATCAAGATCATGTGAATTGTTTGCAACATTGACTACACTTCCAACTTCGATAACTGCGCCAACTAATTCTGCATGAGATAGTTAACATAATTAGATTATGATATATCAACATGATAACACAATAAAATAATTTAGTTCATCTATCTATAATATTTAACTTATCAACCAGAAGGGACGTATCGTATGTATTCTCTGTTATCGATCAGAATGTAGCAAAATTATTATGATAATTTTTTGGAATAGGTAGAACCTTCTTCACGACAGTTGATTGTAAAAAATGGATCTTGTAAGGGTGTGATGTTAGCCTAACAAAGTCATGGTTTAAAGCAACACCAAAATTCTGAATAGACAACTATTGCCCTTTTACGATATAGTTATCGTAAAAATCTGCAATGTTTAGGGCAACTAAAGCTTCTATTCTAACACCCTAAAAATACCAAAAAGTAAATTTATGGAAACAAATAATAGATTATACATGTAATGAAAAAGTTATTTTAAAAAACTTATAATCATACTAAAATTACTACATTTAACCAAACCAATACGCTTGTATGGAATGTCAAGAAATACCCTCCAACGTCGTAAAACCTTTAGCCGCACATGGAATCAGGTGATTTCTGGAACCAGCAAACTCAGATCATGATAATATTCCCTTTTTTAACTATAATCCAAGAATTCACGAATGATAATGTAACATTTTTAGAATTAGTATATATAGAGGGTTTTGGTAACTTGATTAATTGAATCTTACAACGATATTTTGGTAATATTGAAATTATTAATAAAAGACAGTTACGGCTATTGAAGAATAGTTACCTTTGTTGGTAAAGTATTACTTATGGACAATCACAACCGTTAAAGGTTTGATATATATCTTATTTCATATTGGTGAGTATAACAGTATTAGTAAAACAAATAAATCCAAATCTTTAACACAAATTGTTCTAAATTAGAAACGCATTCAATATTATGTATATGAATAATCAATAAATACAATAATATATATATATATATATTATAAGATTTATCTTAATTATTTATATACACTGAATAATTTAGTTTAATGAAGAAATATGTTATATTATTATTTACAAATATACCAGATTATTAAAATATTCTTATAGGAATTTTACAGTTTTTAAATTTGATCTAAATACTTCAATTTTAAAATAGTTAAGGAAATTGCATTATTAAACAACACAAAGCCGAAACTATTATAACACATAGGAAAGTATTAATGTTTATATGGACCTCATCAATAATTAAAAATAAAGTTTCAAACTTATTAAAACATAGAACGCTGCCAAACAAAGACAGAAGCATCAACTATCACATAAGCTTAATATTTCTAATCGAAGTTTTGACCAGTGCTCTCAGCATCATTTTGATAAACAGAGAGCATATTGCTTGTTATCAATCAACACTTCCCAAGCATGACGTAGATCAATGAAATAATAGCATAATTATTCATTCTCAAAATTTTTAAATTGATATTAGAAGTAATGTCATAAGTTAATTTCTTATTACAGCTCCCAATGTTCAGCAAGCTCTGGATAATCTGGATTAAGTATAAACTTTGCACATCTAAAACGATTCATAAGACATGGGTGACCTATAAAAAAAAAGATATATGGATCAATCTAGAAACAATCTTGAATAGTTTAAATTGTCACCACGAGCAAAGTTTAACGTAATTAACTCTTCTTTCATCAACATACCAAAACCTTAATACATAAAAAATTGGATTATGTCGGTAAGTGCGACACTATCCTTTGTTTACCCGAATTCTCATGAACTGGTCGGCCAGATATCCAGTTGCACAACAACCAATTCTAAATCCCCTAAATATAAGTTGAGTAAATTTTTACAAATCATCATTATTCACTAATGTAACTAACAAAAATTAATATTGATATATGATAAAGATGATGATCAAAAATAAATATTTCCAGAAAACTCACATTGGACTCATCAATTGAAAGTTCAAAACACGGCAACCATTAGTGTCCTCGTATTGGTTGGAAACATATGGTAATCTCTTCAATTCACAAACATCCACAATGACTCCATATGCATCCAACATAGAAATTTATAATCTCAAATAAGAAGAAGTAAATGGTGTTAACTTGCATTTTAATACTCTAGCCAGTGCCTAAATAATAAATGTTCTTTATATGTGAACATACCAAAAATGTCACTTGATGCAGTCATTTTACTAAAAATATCATAAAAATCCGCAAATTGAAAATATACAAGAGTTGATCTCGGGAGACAAAGTTCCATTTATGTTGGATTTATGAACTTGATATGGTATCAATGATTTGTGTTCATGATCCTCTTGATGGGACCTCTTAGCAAAAAATCAAAAATGATATACCAGTCGCCAACACTTATGTCTCTTATGTTGCATATTCAAAAGGACCACCAGCAAATGTTGCTTCTATTCTTGTCCCCTACATTATAATGCATTAACTTATATAGATCAACCCACGTAACATGGATTTTCCTACAACCCTAATTTTAAAAAATTAAGAGTCATAAACAAACTAACTTGTTGATCCACAAGCACCATCTCAACTCTTTTTCCATAGTTTCTCAAATTATTTTTCCACAAACTAATAACCTTAACACAAATCGCTAAATCAGTACGACCAGGATATACATCAGCCACATTAGTTATGTTTTGCATCTTTGTTGATTGTGTTTAGATTTAGGGTTTCCAAAATTTTGGTTTTGAAGATGGATAGGCTTCGCTCGGAAAAAGATGCGAGATAGCGTTTTAAGAATGGAAAATCGTTGTTAAGGGAATATTGGTAGTCTTCTCATAAGTCTGTTTCAAATTTTTTTTTTAATGCTTTTATTTCATTAGCAAGGGCTATAAAGCCAGGCTCATACAAAACATGAGAGATACAGAGTATTGTAGAAAGCAGAGGGGACCATAACTCGCCAATAGGCAATAATTGGTGAAGAAAAGCTGAATTAGACTCAATAATTCCGTCGCAATGGCTTGAAGGCAAGAAGGACCTCTTATTGTGATATATTCGTTGTATCGGTGATCTCTTGTGACACTAGTCGCAACATCTTTTGCAACCCTATTATTTGATGAATTAGTGGTTTGTAAATCCCATCCTTCAAAGACATTCAAGTTGGTGGAGATGTTCTCGATAATATGTCTTCTCGAGGGTTGATGTTGTGGTCTTAAGATAGCATATATGGCTAGCCGGGATGAGGATTCAAAGATGACTTTATGGTAGTGGAGGAAGCCCACTGTAATATCCCAAACCATAATTATACCTATTATGGCCTGGATCACAAGTTGACGTACACTTCGAATGATCCGGCCTAGGTTCTATCACAAAGCTAGCGTCCCTAGCCAAACCATCTTCTGTATAGTCCCTTCTGAACCCGATATTAGGCTTGCCAACCCTTTACCGAGAACAGAAGTTGTGTCAGCTCGGACAAAGCCTTATCATCATTCCAACACCATTATACTTAAATTATCACTTTATTACTTAATTATATCAAAACATCAGAGTTTACTCAGCGTTTAAACATTTTTATCGAGTAATCATGGCCTACTGCCAAAACATCTACACTACCAAAATATTTTACTATCCTCTATACATTACTCAAAAGGATAGTCATTACTTACAATACACTACGCAAACTACACCAGCTTTTCCTAATGTCCAAACGCCCTCTAAGCAATCCTCTACTGGTTACCTGCAACAAAAGTGGAATCATGAATATCCTAATGATACTCAGTGAGGCCGGGACTACTCTACCGCTAAGCACTATAATAAAACCCCAACCCCAACAATCAAACAATAATCAATCAATTAAATAATCACTACACTATAGTGGTGTAATAAAATGCTACCACATTATTCCTTGCATAGTCTAGAGGACGTGTCCCCTTCATCACTACTTTTCATTCTCATCTATTCGCCAGGTACTAGCCTCAATGCGTTCCCCCCAGAATATACCTCAACACATTTCCGCTTATGCATTTGGATCCAATGCCGTGATCTCACTCTTCTCTCCGATCCTAAGGGGTCCAGCCCTTCCAAAGACACACAGTCAATGGCTGTTATACTGTTACTTATGACAGTCTTCCCTTTTCAGATCAGTTAAGTGGCCGACTTAACCCTCCAACCAACGGTACGTTCTGAGAGCACCCTAGTGAGTCACCTTCCACATTGCTTTTCTCTCGCAGTTGGGCACACACCTGGACTGATCACAACATAGTCGGTCATTTACCACACGGTCTCATTACCGAGGGTCCACACTCATATGATCCGTCTCTCATACGGTCGGAGCACAAAACTACCACACGTTCTCACTACCGAGGGTTCACAATCAATCAATCTAGTTCTCATAACTAAATAACACAACCATAATCTACTAGATCTACTTCTAAGATCTACACACAATTCTAAATCTATCAACATAGAATTTAAACACACAACAAGCAATCATACATGCAAGCAATCAATTCTAACAACCTATGCAATCACACACATGCATAATCAATTTTTAATTACTACGTAATTACTCTAGTTCTACCCTTTAAGAACCTCTAAGAGTAATCACCCTACTTCTAGCATTTAGAAATTAATTCTCATAATTAATCTACTATCTAATGCTACTAACTAATCACACAATCACACACAAATAATTTAATGCTAATTAATTAAATTAATTACGCAATTAAATCTAAACTACCCCGTGTGCCACTACACACGCATCGGAAACTCACTCACAGTGCTTGACGACCACGGTGGCAAGGCTAGGCTCTCGGCACTCCAAAGTTCTCGGCAATCTTCTCCACGGCACACATCTCACCCGGAAAATCCTTTCGCGGCGATCTCCTCTTCTTAGCAGTCGGCGGTAAGTTTCTCTCTCTAGCTCTCCTTTCTCTCTAAAATCTTCACAATTTTTTGGAATGGTGAGGAATGAGCTCCCCACCCGTTATATTTATAGGCAAGGGGTGGTGCATGGTTTTGGACAAGTGTAGCTTTTGTTTTAACACTTGTCCTCTTCATGGCCAACACTTGTCATGAGGCTTGGTCACCAAGTTTCTAACTTGGACACATAACCCACCTTCTAGAAACTCTTTGCTTGCTCTCCAAGTCCTCCAATAGCCATTCACCACTTATTCTCCATGTGCTTAATTAGTTTCGACCAATGGACATCTTTCAGACCTAATGATTTTGTCTATGTTTCATGTCCCCAAAATGGTCGACCGGCCGTCCTACAAGCCGTCCTAGAGTCCCCTTGACATCCCATTAATCTCACAATGATCCTTTGGTTTTACAAAAATTTTCGCATTAACCCCAACATTTCTGTCCGCACGGCCGTACCGCGTCCGTACGGTCGTACCGCGACCGTATGGTCGTACCACCGTTCGTACGGTCCTTCACGACCGATCGTCCGTACTATCCATATGTACCGTCCATATGTCTTTTTTTTTCCTTCGTCCGTTTGTCCTCGTTCGTTTATGTACGTACCATCTGTAATGTATCACTATTAACGGGACGGGGTGTTACACCCACGTTTTCAATTGCCCATTGTATGCTTTTCATTTCAACCTCAAGTGCATCAGAGGCTTGTGGTAAGGTGTTGCGACCATGTTATAGAGCTTTTTCGTGTTGGTCTCTAGCCAAGCTGCTCCAATGAGCAGATTATTGTTGATCCAAGAGGATGCTATGTTGCATTTGATGAAAGTGTCTAGGGGTTTAGGCCATAGACGTCTGGATGGTGCTGCTTTTAGTCTGTCTGTTTCTTCTAGTTTATCTTTTTCAGCGCAAGTGAACCAAATTTTAGAGTCTTCTTTAGCTTTGGTCAATATAGCATGGTCATCATACTATATGCCTTCAAAGATCCACTTATTCTGAGCCTTTTAGAGATGCCATAGGATCCAGGGAAAGTTGCGGATCATTTGCGGGTCTAGCTCTTTGTTTTTACTACACTGAAAGAGGCAATATAAATTGAGGAAAACAGAGCCTTTGGAGAAGCCTGATGTATGGGTAGGAATACGTAGAGTTCCCACGTTAGCTTGGAAATACGACAATCAAAGAGGATGTGGCATGCGGTTTTTGAGTGGTTGAGGCACATTTTACAGTTTTCCGCTATTTGTATTCCCCTTCTCCTTAGGTTAAAAGCAACAGCAATCGCATTAGAAAGGGAACGCCATAGGAAATGTCAGATTTTTTTAGTGGTTTGTGTCTTCCAGAATTGGTTCCATAGGTTTTTCTCAGTCGGTGGCAAGGCATTAGAGTGATTAACTCTGTTTTCATGTAGGCTATCGATCAACTTATAGCCAATTTGAGAGTTATATGCGCTAGTTGCTGAATAAGCCCATATTTTTGTGTCTTTCAAGGAGATTGAGGTGGGCATAAGTAGAATCATTTGTGCATCTTTGTTTGCTATAAGGTTCATGACCACGTTTTCATCCCATTTACCAGTTTGTGTGTTGATCAAATCAGTGACTTTTAAGATGATGTTCATCTCTTTGTTAACGCATAGAGGAAGTCGTGGGAATTTATCTCTAATCTAGTTTTCTAACCAGCAAAAAGTGTCATGTCCATTGCCTATGTGTTGTATAAGGCCTCTCTTGAGTAGTTCTTTCCCATGGAGAATTGATTGCCATGCGTAGGAGGGTCTAGATCGTGTACACGCCGAGAGAAAGTTTATGTGGGCGTAGTATCTGCTTTTGAGGACACGAGCTAGTAGTGAGTTTGGTTTCGTGTGTAGCATCCATGTCGTGAAAGTCCAGGCCTCCTCCTTCTTAGCGAGTAGTGATTGGTTGAAGTTTTTAATGTCATGAAAGTCCAGGCATCCTTCTTTTGTACGGAAAAGTTTTGTCCAAGCTACCCACGGAATTTTGTTTCTTTTATCTCCACTATTCCACCAAAACTCTATCATAACACTTGTAAGTTTTTTGCAAGTTTCTTTAGGTAATTCGAAGCAGGACATGCCATATACCGGAGAGCTAGGCCTATGGATTTAAGTAATACTTCTTTGCCTCCATGTGATATTGATTTTGCGTACCAACCTTGCAATCGCTTCTTTAATTTCTCTTAGATAAAAGAAAATAGCTTCCTCTTTGGTCCTTTGAAGCACTCAGAAAGTCCTAGATAGAAACCATAATTGCTTTCTTTATTGATATTGAGAGTGGCCTTGATGTATTGTTTCAGGTGATAGGCACATTGGAACCAAAGTATATGGATGACTTCTTAAAGTTGATAAGCTGACCCGAGGCATCACCATATATCTTCAAGCATTTCAGCTCATGCATTGAGAGAGGCTTTGCATAATAAGAGACTATCGTCAGAAAATAAGAGGTGATGTATCGAGGGGCTGGAATTCTCAAGCTTAATGCCATGGAGGGATCCGTCTAATTCTGCTTTGTTGAGGATGTGGACTAAGGCTTCAACACAAAGGATGAAGAGGAAAGGAGACAAGGGGTCGTCTTAGCGTAGGCCTCTTTATGGCTTGATGAAACCGTGTGGTTCGCCATTAAGGAGCACCGTATATGTGACTGTAGTGATACATGAGTTCAACCATTGGATCCATTGTGTGTCAAAACTGAGCACTTCTAACAGACGATGTAAGAATTTCCATTCAACTCTTTTGAACGCTTTTGACATGTCTGCTTTAATCGCCATAAAGTCTTATGATATGCTCCATTTGGTTCTTAGCGCGTGAATCAGCTTGTACTGCAATTAGGATGTTTTCGTGATGGATGTATCCGCTACAAATGCTCCCTGGGAATCAGATATCAGCTGAGATAGGATCCTTTTGAGTCTGTTTACATGATCTTGGAGATGATTTTATAGTTGACAGAGCATAGGTTGATCGGTCTCATGTCAGTCATTTTAGATGGATTCTTGATTTTAGGTATTAAACAGATTTGTGTGTCGTTCCAACCTGAGGGCAAAACAGCTGAAGAGAAGAATTCCTTGACTTCTTTGGTGATGGAAGGGCCTATAATGTGCCAACAGCGCTGGGAAAAATTCTGTGAATCTGTCTTCTCCAAGCAAACTATCCCCTCTTATGTCCATGACTGCTGCTCTTATTTCTTCATTCGTAACTGATCTGGTGAGGCAGGAGTCATTTGAGGAGTTACTCAGGGTGACATACCTTGTAATGCTTGTTCAACATTTGTAGGTGATGTAGTCTTGAAAACGGACCTGAAGTAATTTGTAGCTATGTTTCCTTTGCATTCCTCTTGATAGTGTTCAGCACCATATCATCTTTGAGCATTATAATCTTGTTCCTGATTTCTGCCCTTTCACCACATTATGAAAAAACTTTGTGTTCTTATCTCCACACTTAATCCAGTTCTCTCCTGATTTTTGTGTCCAGAATTGCTCTTCATCTCTATGTGCTTCTAATAATTTGTTCTTAATCAACATTAGCTTATTGTGGTTCGGAAACTGTTTTGCAATCTCTTATTCCCATTAAGATCAAAGGGTGTAGATTTTGTCTCTAGAGTTTAGATTGGAGATTTTCTTGAAAATAGCAAGACTGGTCTGAACGCTTTTAAACATATCCATCACTTTTAAATCTGAATCCTCTCCATTGATGTACCAAGAATCTTTAACTGCTATTTCTACACCTTCTCTGCTGAGTAGTCGTTTATCAAAGTAGAAACGACCACGTCTTTTTTCTTCACCTTCCAATGAATCTATCAGAATTGGTCTATGATCTGAAGCCCACATTTCCAAGTAGGTGGTGTGAAAGCGCGGGGATAAACGAAACCATTCTGAGTTCCCAAAGCTTTTATCCAATCGACATTGAATCCAATATTATCTCTCCAAGCTACCCAAGACAAGGAGTTACCTGAAGACCTTATCCCTTCCAGATTGCAGTTTTCAACCATGTTTTTTGAAAATCCCAGCATGACTTAACAACTCATTGAAATCACCTGCCAAACCCCAAGCTTCATCTCGACATACTCCTATATAACATATTTTATCCCAGACTTGTTTCCTCAAAGGTCTAGCCGGATCCCCATAGATACACGACATGTAGAATGCAAGAGAACCGAATTGAATATTCACATCAATCATGTGTTTATCTGTTGATAGCACTAAAACATTGTAACTCTTTTTCCAAAGTAGAGCCAATCCGCGGCCCACTTAATCCAAATGGTTCTATTGTAACAAACTCATCATAACCTAAACTCTTCTTTAAATTGTTCAAAAACACAAACTTTTACTTAGTTTCCATAAGAGATACAAAAACGGGATAATACTTCCTACGCATTTCTGATAAACGACGAACTGTCTCTAGAGCACCTGCTCCTTGACAGTTCCAGCTCCAAATGCTCATTGGAATTTCAGCGGTTCAAAACGGAAGCCAACACAGAATTGTTAGTTTTTTGGTTTTTGTGAGCTGATTCTTCATCAGACATAAGTGCTTTACGCTTAGAGTGTTGTTCTGGTTATCCTTCACCCTTTCAGATTTTGTGTCTCGATCTAGTTGTGTCCGGATATTGAGCTTCGAGTTACCTAGTTGGAGGGTTGTCTAGCTTGCATTACCAGTGATCCCTTGAAAGCTGGATTTGATGTGAAGTGTGGATGTGGTTGTATCCTGTTCATCCTTTTGATCTTGGGAGTTGAAAGTCTGGTATTTAGTGGTAGCTTTTCTGGTTTGACGTTTCTAGACTTGTGGACGTCTTCTACCTTTTCTATCCTTAGCCAGTTGCCTAAGATGAAACAGTCTCATAGGAGCCCACTTGGAATGCAATAGCACTATATGATGATAGTGAAGACTTTTTTTGAGGGGGGGAATTCAGTACCATTAGGTTCTTATCTGGTGTAAGCATCCTCTAGTGTGTTCCAGTGTTGACGCAAAGCACTCTGTTCCGAGAAACCAAAGATTTCTCCTTTCTCTTTTCTAGGTCTGTTGTGACTTTGAGCCTTTGAACAAAGGAGTCTGCAGCATCCTCAAGGGATTGTTGTACTCGCAGCATTATTACATTTCTTTCAGTTTCATTGTGGTGAACCACATATTGCAAGGTAGTGTGTTTGCTCTTCTTTGGAAAGTGTACAAAGAGAGGAGAAAAGCCTGGAGGCACGGATGGGACCACAACTGCACTCTTTGGCATGACGATTTCACTCAGATGTGGTGCTTGATGTGTGCTCAGTTGATATCCAAGGCGTGACGGCTTGATTAAGGGGCAACTGGTTTTCTCATGGGTGAGACGGAGACAGTGGAAGCATATCTTTTGGATCTTCTCATACTCGAGGTTCACAGTGGAAGATCCATTCTTGAAGGTGAGTATCTTAGTGTCTCTCAATGGGGCAGATGTGTCGATGAGCACCTTAACTCGGACATAATCTTTGGTTTGAGACACAGTTGGATCAAGAGCACCTTCTTGGACCTTCCCAATCGCAGAACCAATCTTATTCATCGTTTCAAGAGTATAATAGTTGACTGGTATGTTGCGCATACGTACCCATATTTCCATAGAGGTTAGGAAATCAGCCGGAGGATTTGGGGTCCATCGTTCCAAGAGCAAAGATCAGTTGTTGTAAGACCATGGCCTCTCACTGAGTATTATCACCATGTCCGATTCAGACTAAAAGATGAATTAAAACTTATCTTTCACCAGGGCAATTCCATGCATACGGTCGAAGAGTCTCCAAATCATGGGCATTGCCTCTATCATCCTCCCAGCTGGTTGAGCTTCGGGATTTAGCAGGCAACCCAGGAAGCTGAGTGAGTTGTCTTCAAATACGTTGAAGCCAGGGCTGTCAGGAATTGAAATTGGTTCGTCAGCTTCGAGGATCATTGCCGAGAGAGAATCGTGGTGGTAGGCGGCCATTGAGTCGACTGTTAAACCAAAAAGGAGCGCAAAGATGGTGTTTTCCGGTGATGAGAGAGAAGAGGGTGTCGTTGATTGGAGCCAAGAAGTGGTAATTAATAGCCCAAAACTTTAGTAATTGGCAGATAGAGATCATTTTGATAAGGAAGGTAGAGGAGATTCGCTGTCTAGTCAGGATAATGCTGAGTTGTATGACCCTTTCTGCTTAGCCGAGAAAGGGAAATGCAATAACTGCGTGAAGAAACCACCGATAATTGTGCGATGAGTTTCCTAAAAGAAAAAAAAAGACTCTAGTTGAGTCCGAAGTGTCTAAGCAAAAAAAAATTCATCTATTCTTGAACCATGAAACCACCCCCTTTTTATATTGATAAAAAATTGTCTGTTTCCAATTTAATATTGGTTTTTTAAAATATTAAATCTACCATTTTAAATTAAAATCAATACTGTTTACTTATTGGACAAAAATCAATTTATTGAATCTTCCATTTTTTAGAATGACATTTTTTCTTGTCATTCTATTGCATGTCGTAATTCAACATTGGTATAACAAATTTATATTCTCAATAAATATTGAATTATCATTCATAATTTTCATTGAAAATTACATACTTTAATTTTTTTATATAATTTTAGCTAACACGTATTGAAAAAGACTACGTATCATATGAGCCCTTTTAATTTCAACTTGATGTTTCCTAGACCCATAACATAGTTACAAAAAAAGGAAACAATGCAGATTTGATTTGATATCAACTGTTTCCATTTTTTATTATTATATATTATAAAAATATTTTCTAATGTAAATGAATTATTGATTTTTGAGTATATTGTACAATATCCCTTTTTGACCTAAACTAAATAGGTCGTTTAGTTAATTATCATCCATTTCCAATTATTATGATATATCTAATTATAAAACACTAAATAAAAATGAAACATAAATGATCAAATTGTACTATGAAAATGCCTTAGCTAAAGTAAGAGATAAGCTTCAAATAAAATCTAAGAGTAGAAGGAAAAATCGAAAAGTGTATGTGATATTCGAATAGAACACAAAAACTTAAAGAAAATATTTATTCTCCATCTGTGGAGGTAAATAAAAAAATATCTTTCTAAACATAGGGCGATCTAAATGATAAAAGAATTCCCTATTAGTTATACAAATATTCATAAAATAAATTAATGATGATTCTATGTAATTGGTGTTTTGTTTTTTCCATTTTTATTTTTTGAAAGGATAGCTTTTGAATATATTAATAGGATACTCAAAATTTTGAAAATAATAACTCTCATAGATAAGGTTGTTAATTTTTAAATTGATCGAAAAGATGTCTCATAGATAACTTAATCGAAATATAAAAATTTAAACATAACAAAGTTCTAGGGGTGTCAAAATGAATAGGGGTGTCAAAATGAATAATCCAATCTAATCCAACCCATTACCCAATAGGTTGTTTGTTAAATGGGTAATGGGTCAACCCAACCTATTAAGCAAATGGGTTGGGTCAAACCATGACCTATTAAATTTAATAGGTTAATTAGTTAAATGGATTACCCAATACTCCATTAAATTTAATGTGTTAAATTTCAAACTATCCTCATCACCATACCATATTTATAATCATCATACCAAAATTTTCCTGCAAAAAAATGAGATTGCACAATTATCTCTAAAATAACACGGATACAAAAATTTTCCGCCAAAAACGTGATTCCGTAATTTTCCCGCCAAAAATTATTGTTTCACAATTTTCTCCCAAAAAACGTGAGTTCGCAATTTCTCCGCCAAAGCGTGATTCAGTAACTTTCCCGCCAAAAATGACTCCGTAATATTCCCGCCAAAAATATGGGTCTGCAATTTTCTCGCCAAAACCAAGATTCCATAAGTTTCCCGTTAAAAAATGTGATTCCGCATTTTTCTAGCCAAAAACAAAATTCCGTAATTTTCCTGCCAAAAATGCGGATTAACAATTTTCCACCAAAACGAGATTCTATAATTTTCCCGCCAAAATGAGATTCCGTAATTTTCTCGCCAAAAATGCGGATTCACAATTTTCCCGCCAAAACGTGATTCCGCAAATTTTCTGCCAAAATAATACGGGTTTCATAATTTTCTCTCCAAAACTATGGTTTCACAATTCGCCAAAAACTCAATTCCACAATTTTTTTCGTTAAAAACTTTATTCCGTTATTTTTCTGCCAAAAATGTGAATTCATACTTTATATCTTTGTATGTTGTGGTAAAATATTTATAGAAAAATTATTGGGTAATGGATAAACCAATTTGACCCATTAACCCATTTTAACTCAACCTATTTCAATCCAACCTATTTAACCCATTAATCCATTTGACTCATTAACCCATTTGACCCATTATTTTCAACCAATTAGGGTTAATGGGTCGGATTGGGTTGGATCGACCCGTTAACTTTGACCCATTATGACACCCCTACAAAGTTCAAACACTTAAGGTAACATGAAAATTATTGAGGTTTACATAAACCTTAATACTGTTTTGAAACACAAATAAGGAGAGAACTGATTCATAGATGAAAACCACCACAAACGTTGGGGGCATGAAAGCATAGAAAGTTGTTATTCAAGAGAAAATTCTGACCAATACTTTATGTATACCCTAGATCATCATCCAGCCTGTTGTGTATTATCCAAGCAAGAATTCCGTTGTAAAACCTATAAAACGATACAACAACATACTTATTAAAATAAAGATTATAAAAGGATGTTGTAAATAATTTTCTATGTAAATTCATTATTATATATCTCTCTCTTTGCTCAAAATTCTGGATAATCTGGATCCAAGAAAAACTTAGCACATTCATAACGATTCATGAGACATGGTTGACCTATAATAAAACATACATTGCTCAAAAAGAAATATATATATTTACCAAAATTAAACTGTACACAGCAAACCTTGATAATGATGATTACCTCTTCTTTCATCAACATACCAAAACCTCAAAACACATAACACTGGAGTGTGACGGAAACATTGATGATATCCTCTGTTGACCCACATACTTAAGAACTGATCAGCCAAACGTCTAGTTGCACAACAACCAATCTTAACTCTCCTGAAAAAATATTTTTTTTACAAATTTTTAAAAAACTTAACTACATAATGATGAATTATGAATATTAATACAAAATGAGATTGATGTTATAGATTTAAATAAGCAATTTTTACTTACAATGGGCTCATCAAACGAAAACTAACAAAGTTGCATCCATTGGAATCCTCGTATTGGTTAGGAACATAAGGAAGTTTCTTCAGATCACCAACATCCACAATTACTCCAACTACATCTAAAACAACAAGTTTTTCATATATGATGAATAAAATATTTCATTTCACTCTATGATGTACTAACTCATGCATGTGCACTGGATTTAAAGTTTTTAGTATGTTAACATATCTAAGGTTTTTGTTGATGGAATTGTGTTCCTCACAATAGCATCAAGTTTGCAAACTGAACATATGAAAGTGGTGATCTCTCGTATACACTTGTCATTTTAGTAGGATATATGAACTTGATATGGAAAGGATGGTTAGTGTTCATGATCCTATTGGTTGGAAATCTGAGGATGAAATCAGAACTGATATACCAGTCCCCTTCACGTAGATCTCTTATGTTATCATATTCAAAAGGGCCACTAGCGATTGTTGCTTCTATTATTGTCCTCTACATAGTTACGAGGTATGTTATTTATATAAAAGTAGTAAACATAAAATCCTCATAAACACCCTAAGATAAATCACAAAAATGAAAAATGAAAAATCCTCATCCCAATCAGTTCTGTCATTGTGGAGATCAGCTACATTACTTAGGTGCTGCATTTTAGTTTTTTATGTGTATATTTTGAAACATGTTTTTTAGAAAATATGGGGTTGTCTGATATGAACAATATTACCAAGATATATAGAAACCATAGCATATATAGTGACAAAGAAAGATATTCCATAAATTTATGGAAGTTTTTATTATAGTAAATCTTCCATTATTAAAATAAATTCATATTATTATTACTTTGGAAATATATGAGATCAAATCAAAACATATTTGACATTAGTTTGTCCTTGTAGTGCATGTCCTATTTTAACATTGGTATGTAAAATTTATCTTATAAAAAAGTATTGAATTGTCATAAGGTATTTGCATTAAAAATCAGAAGATTATATTTGGTATAGAGCAGTTAAGACATATAGCTATTGACTACCTAGATATGATTATTTTTCAACTTCAACGTGATGTTTTCATAGACTCATTAGATAGATTCTAAAAAGCGAATAAGTGCATATTTGATTTCATATAAAATTCACATAATTTTAGTATTTTAAATTATGATAATATATTGATTAACAATGGTTATTTTCATTCCTAAAATTTTTGTTCCTAATATAATTTCATGATATAATTAGTCTTAGTTATAAAAAAAAACTAATAGGGCACCATACATCAAATTTGAAAATTTGCAAAACTTCAATAGTCGTCATCCGAAAAATGGAACAGAGAAAATAATAACAAAACTTTAAATAAGGTCTCTAAAAATATTAAAGAAGATAAATCACTTATTCAAATAGATGGCAGTAACAATGTAAAGCAGCATCATTCTTCATTTTGTCATCCTTCCTTACCTGCCTTCTCGATGTCAAAACTTCTTGAACCTACACAGATTGTTTTTAATGTTGAAGACTGTTCAACCACATCATTGACACCTTCATCCTTATGCTTTGATGATGGAGTGGTTGAAGCATAACCTACTGCATCGAATGTCTCACCGCTACTAGTAGAGTATAGGGCTCCCTGTAACAAAAAAAATATTGCGTATTAGTCATAACAAATAAAATACAAAGTATCAAACTTATTCAAATAAAGTTATAAACATGAATTTTACATGATCATTTAAAATAACAGTAGTAAGATCCACATAAGTTTCTGACTCTTCAATATTATCACTTGATCTGAATCATTACCCACTTCAACATAAGATACTTTGTAAGTATCATTCCCATCATAGATATTGTCCTTTTCAACACTAGCCAAAAACAGTAAAGTTTTCCTAACCAAATCTTGCAAAGCTTTAAGAACTTTCGTCGGATTTTGAATCTAATACGAAATACAATGAATATTTATAAATTCAATTATTATAATTAGTTTCAACAAAGAATTCATTTGATTCTTATCATGAAATTCAAATCCAAATGCACCTTTATGAATATCTTAACAATAAACAAACCTTATCAAAATGTCCTCCCAATTAAGGGTATAAATCCATTGTAGATCAAAAATTATATACTTGTTAACAAAGTCTTCAACACCGGGATAGGTTAGATTGATGACAATCAAAGAGATATCAAAAGCATTTGTTATTGATCTTTCACCTATAAAATTAGATAAAATGTTATTAACTAAAAACGCAACTATTTTCATGCCATAATATAATTAACATTAGTAAAATTACCATTAAATGTATTGATCTTAGCAAATCTAAGTAAACAGATAACATTGTTGTTTTCAGATTTCTTGCATGCATCCCACATTGTATCAACAAATCTTCTCCAAAGAGTACATGATAGTAGGTTGTCACTTCCAATATATTAAAAATGAATTAGATCATTATAAAATGTATATATTTTCTAAAAATATAGACTGACCAAAATTAACTAGTGTCCCTCAATTCCACTTCTAGTCTCTTACAAGTCTTGTTATTGACTTCGTGTGTTTTCAGTGCTCCAACTTTAACGACTTTGCCAATTATGTCTAAGAAAAAATATTGTTACAATCATATACCGTAATTATTAATTAGAGTTAATATAAGTTAAAACACAAATTTATACACCAATCAAAATGTAGTCGTTTAAACCATCATCTGATGCCACATCATTAAAACTTGCTAAATCAAGATAAAAGTCATCTGATAATGAAGCATATTTAATAATGGTAGTTGTCTTCATCAGAGACATTTTATAGGAATGCTTTGTGGTCCTGAACTTTTCTATAGATTTGGTTAGAGTAAAATTCTCAATGATCCTCCATTCTCCTTAAACAATTAATTTATGAAACTTGTTTACTTCATGTTTTTTAACGTTAGCATGAATTAGAGACCCTAAAATAATAATATGATATGATTTAGAAAACAGTCCTATCTAATAAACAATAAACAACACGAAATAAGAATATAAAATAATATAAACACTCACATAAACGTCGTCTTAAATCATCTCTAAAGTCTTTCTAGTGTATGAAGTGTATTGCCTCCATGAATGTATAATTTTGACTTGAATTCTCCAACTGGTTTTGAATGGTTTTATGTTACAAAGGCTAGTAAAACCAACATTCGCCGCTATAGCTCCTTTCACGATGTATGTGAATGTTTTAGTTGACGAAATAACAAACCATGTATTTATAGTACACAATATTAGGTTAAATCTAGGATTTTGGTTTGTGTTTCTAAATCTAAACTTTTTAAAATTGTTAATCTTTCATAGATCCCAGGAATATTTAGAGGATTGGTACATTGATGGAATATACGTTAACTAAATTGATATTCGAATATTTGATTAGTTGGATAAGGTAATATCTATATCTAATGATAATTAGATATGGAAAGGATCAAAATATACATTTGAGATTGTTAGATATTCGGTAAGGTAACATCTAAATCTAATGATATTACGATTGTTCCGCAAGTTAAATATATATATTGAAATACATATTTCCAAATTATCTTATGTGTTTATATTTTCAAGCCGCAGATCGCGGAGTGATTGGAGTTGTTACCGGATTTGGATTTGTTACTGTAATAAGCTCAACAATAGGATCCGCGTCCATATATCCCCGATCCGAATAGCTGTTCCACACCCGAATAGTTATTCCACACCCGAATAAAATTATCATGGACTTTTACTTGACGTTCTTTAACCGAAAATATGTCAGGTTTGCCCTTAATCAACTTTTTTTTATGAACGTGGAATACTTTTATATAATGACATTTCATGTAAATTAAAAAAAAAATCCCCTTTAATAGTATAGATAAACCATTAGTATATATTCTGATTAGTTTAAACATATATAAATGATGCCATTATCTAATATATTTTTAATCATAAGTAGGCATGACCACGGTTACGGTTTATATTTATCGGTTACGGTTATAAATTTTCTTTAACCATAACCTTAACCACTTTGTATACGGTTAAAACAGTTAAAACGGTTTACGGTTAAAAACGGTTACGGTACTATGTTACTTTTAATTATGATTTTTTGTCAAGGTTATTTATAATTACGATACGATTAATATTCGAGACGAATCCATATGTTTTCTTAACTTTCATAATAAAAAATAAGCGATGATCTAAATCGATCAATAATTGTCTTTTTTCTATCCAAGTTAATTATCTTTTTATATTTTTTTTTTGTGGACAGTGAGTATTGCATTGACAAGTATTGTTGGAGGTTTTCAAAATCTGGGTATTGGTTCGAAACAGAGAAAAGCAACATCAAATACATAACGAAATAGAACTAAAAATAATTTAATATGAAAATGTTTGATTACTTACGAATTACCCAAATTGTTGTACTACTTTTAATACGATGAAAAAGTATCTGATTTCGAGCAACGTACGTATCATTATTACTTATTTGTTTTTGGAAGAATACCATTTTTTTGATGTAAATTTTTTCATATGCGGTATCTTGTACTTGTTTCTAAATTTTTCCTTACATTATACACAGTTAAATTATATTTTAAACTTTTAACCATACGGTTAACCAACGGTTTTGATACGATTACGGTTAATAAACGGTTACGGTTAATATAATTTTTAACTATAACTAATTTATTTTGTATGGTTAACGGTTACTGTTTTTAACCGTTGTATACGGTTACGGTTTTTAACCGTTGTATATGGTTACGGTCCAAAATATGGTTATAGTTTGATTTTGGTCATGCCTAATCATGAGCAGAATTTTATATGAAAAGGTGGGTGGTGTATTCCGATTGCATAGTTCATCATAGGGGTGTCAAAATGGGTAATCCAACCCATTACCCAATAGGTTGTTTAGTAGATGGGTAATGGATCAATCCAACCCATTAAGCAAATGGATTGGGTCAAACCATGATCCATTAAATTTAATGGGTTAGTTAATTAAATGGATAACCCAATAATCCACTAAATTTAATTTGTTAAATTTCAACTATCAGTATCACCATACTATCTTTATCATCATCATACTAAAGTTCTCCCATTAGTTCCTTTACAGGGAAAATCAACAGATATTTAAAACAATATTCAAGATGAGTGATCAAAAGAAAAAGAAACCGATGACAGCATCGGATTACATCAAAAACCAACCCTATCTTCAAGGCAAACCTTTGACTATTCAAAATAATTTCTAGGCACTCGCCGAATTTCCCCCTTTATCCTACTCAAAAGCCGCAGCCACCGAAAAAAGCCAAACTTCTACCCAAAACCAAGACACTACTCAAAAACCTACCCAAAAATCAGACTACTTCCTTAAATCCCAAAAACAACACCTTATGACAACACAGTTCACCAAACCAGGTACCCTCAAAGACTTAAACACCTTTACCAACAAAGTATTCTATCCAGACTGCCTTTATCCAAACGATAATGTTACCAAAAACATGACTTTTTATGAGTATATTCTAGTAGACTCAAAGTCCGTAGAGATAATCCACTACCCAGATAAAACAGACCCAAACCTCACCTCCTATTCAACATGCAAAATACTACGAATTTGCTCAATCCAAGACCTTGGCTTTATTCATCTCCACACAACCAAACCATTCTCCAAACCCGGATACCATATTCAAGGATACTCTTATATGGACTACCAAAATGCTTTCTTTCGAACTTTCTTCCTAAGACCATATACCCATTCCTGGTTTATATCCTTTGACCAAAAATGTCCAAAATATATACCCGGATGGTTCAATGAATGGTGGTATTGGTTAGGACCATCTGACCAATTCTACCCACAAGAAATTATCAAAACCTCCTTTCCTTAATATCAAAAACACATACCCCATCAACCAATCGGACCACTAAACAAGATTGCCTTCCATATAGATATGGGCATCCCTTGGATAGCCTCTTGGCATTTCAACCTATCCATTATTTTATCCGATATGCCCTTCTCATTGATTCGAGAGTTTCGTATCAAATGGTGGGACAAATACAACATAGACCGTTGTTCCTTAGCCAATATCGACAAATACTTCCAGATGCTACAACAAATACGCCATATTGTCCAAACCATCTCTAAGTCAATTCCTCTCCTTACACCAAACAAAATTAACCATCCAAAATCCCCAAAATCCCCAAAAATCCCAAAACTTCAACAACCGGATAAACAACAAAGTCCAACACACTCAACAGGATCCTCGGGTTCAACAAGATCCACCGAAACCGAAAAATTCAAAAAACTATTCGCAACCCTTATACAAGAACTAGAAGACGATGACAATGACGACACTATGCAAGAAGATGATCCCTTCGGCGGACTATTAAGCCAAGATCCTTACGAAGACGAATAAAAAAAATAAAAAAAAATAAAAAAAAACTAATAGTAATATAAATATTTTCCAACTTTTAATCATGTATATTCTAGTAGACTTTGTATTTTATTTTTGTTTATATCTGTATATTATTATCTGTATGTTCAAAATAAATATACAGAATCTATCTGTATAATTAAAGACTCAATAAATCAATAATGGCCGACACGTGGGACCCGCAAGAAGACTTATACAGCCACATGGGACTTGCACGAAGACTTATGCAACAAAGATAAGATTCCATACAACCACTCAACCATTCAACCACTCAAAAGTGTCGGCACCAGTAAGAAAGCGACACGTGTCAAGACCTAAGAAGCACTCTTCTCCTATAAATACCTATTCAAGCAAAGAAGAAAGCACAAGCAATTCTCTGGCTATCTTCTCTCTCTAAAAACGCTCTGCCTTCTCTCTAAAATTTTCTAAGTTTTAGATACTTTAAGTTTTTAAGTTTTTGTAATCTCATTTCAATTTTCTGTATTTCAAATTAAAAAAAAAAAAAAAATAAACAAGTTTTTCATCAAAATAGTTTATTACAAATTTTCAATATCAAGTACATAAAATATTAAAATTAAAAAATAATAAGCAAAGAGAAAAATGGTATCAGAGCTGCCTGGTGTCGGTCAAATGATGACATATACAAGAGAAAGACCGATAAAATGACTATCTCTTCAAACATAAAATAATGAATTTTGTTGCGTTTATAGTATTATTGGTTGAAAATCATGTGTCTCTGAATGCATATAAAATATAATTATGCTTGTGAAAAACATGATGCATGTATATTAATTTATTAATGGTTGTTATAATTTATAATTGTGAAGTTTGATCATAAATTTATGATCATATGGTTTTGTCATCACTTCCATGAGAGTTGAGGATTTGACATAAAATATCCACCACATTGCTTTTATATTATTATGGTGTAATCGTATTGTTCTCATAGTATGGTTTTAGTCTTACCGTGCCTTTAATTAAATATTGCATCAATAATGAATAAATAATTCATATTTTCTCTTGTACTAATATATACCAAATTATTTGTTTATAGACACGTTCATTAAAATATATTTTGATTTTCATCATTCGTTTTGATTTGAGAGGAAAGAAATATATTGATTATTGAAAACCTAGTTTAAGGGCATGATAGAAAACAACCTATGCATTATAATTGATTGAGATGTAAATTTATTAAATATGTTATCCAGAAGATAAATATATAAACTCATTTTTTTACTGAAAATCTCACTGTTGGCATGATCGGTTAAGCTATTCCGGTTTAATAGTAATGCGAAAGAATAATCTGAAATTTATGTGAACATTCATTAGAGAACCTGAAGATTTTTTCTAATGATATGTTTTGTTTTGTTTGTTCACAAAGCAAGCTGATAATATATGGGTTTCACATACCCCAATTAATTTAGATGGTATCAATTTTCAAGTACGTATAAAGGAGATATTGTGGGTTGATCATCCACTTTATACTTTTATCGACTTGCAACCTGAAGTTTGCAAGAGTATTTGGTTAATTGATAATGGTGGTGAAACCATGTAATAAGTAAATGTTAATTAATTCGCATCAAACCTGAAGTTTGTAATAGTTTCTATCAACTACCTTCAAGATGTTATTTCATCATATTGAATTACCTCATCTCGAAGATTTCAAGTGATGTACTCATAAGGGGGAGTCAAAGCGCGTTGCACTCTTTTTCCCTTAACCATGGTTTTTCTCATAGGGTTTTCGTGGTAAGTTTTTTAATGATGCAGCATTTTTCACATGCGCATTTAGGACTACATTTTTATAGTGGTCATCCAAAATGAAGTGTTATGAATAATATGTATATTATATGAATGTCCATTATAGGCCCATTAGTAGATTCCATAAGACTTGAAGTCTAACCTAAACCCTAATATTGTATCTCTATATATATTTTGTATTCTATTGAATATATCAATAACAAGAGAACAATTCTCTTATCTATTTCGTTCACAACACAACCTTTTTTGTTTTTTTTTTAATAATTAACCTAACTTAAAAATATTAATCTAAGAACTCTTCGTAAATCTAAATTTATATATTATAATATTTTTGCTAGGGCAATTCTCACTAATACCACTAAATTATGTTTTAGTTTCACAAGCAGCATAAGGTTTAGAAACTTCCACCTATACCACAAAATTTATAACAAAATGACCCTAAAGCCCTTTCTCAACTTCACGCTTCATCTATCCTCAATCATAGAACGAACACAAAACACCAGCGGAGGCACCTATGGCGGACCAACAACACCGGTTCTCTGATCGAATTGATCACCACCAGCAGCGATAGAAGGCGGTACCGTGTATTCAATAGTGGTGTACTAAGGAGAAAGCTCACCAAGGAGATTAGTCTCCGAGATCATATGGTAATGAGTCAGGAAACTATTCCTCTCGATCCAAGTCTTATGAACTCCATTCATACCTTATGGGTCCATGTTCGCCATCTCCGCCATTGATTGCTCTCGATCTAAGCAGAAACGGATCAGATCAGGAATCGAATTGTGGGATAGTCCTCGATAAAACTAAAATAAACTCAGAATACTCAAAGGAGAAGAGAGATTAGGAGTTAGGAGTCAAATCTGATTTTTCCGCCGTTAAGGGCGTAACGCACCATCGACCGCCGCCACCACTACCTTTTTCACTTCAGTTTTCATCGTCGCTCATAAATGAATTGGTAAATGGAACTCATAAAGCGAGAGGAACATTTGTACCTATGGCATTAGTTGATGAGAGAAAATCAATGGGAGAGTATATTGCTGAGCCTCCTCGGATCTTGGTATGTGTTTTCATTAGTTAAGTTGTTCAACTACAAAATAAAATAAAAATTGATGCTTATTTTGGATTGTTAAAATCGGATTTTTAGAGATTTGGTTGTTGTAATGTTGATGTGAGTCATGTAAATTCTTGGACTAGGATGATTGTTCATTATGTGCCATTGTTTTGTAGGCATATGATCTTGTTTAAGGGGCACTTGTAAGTAATCTGAGAGCCATTCCGTTGTATATTTCTTTATTGGAGAGTATAATCTTAAGTGAAGCTTGTTTTGCGAGAAAAAAAATATTGAACTTGAAAATGCAGGCTACTAAGCTAAGAGAAGCTAACATAAGTGAGAAATTTTATATGTTTTAGATATATTGTGAACGTTAATAATACACACCCAAGTGAAATGGAGATAGAAAGAGGACAAGTTTGTTCCAGATACATTTATTGCGGTTCTCCTACATGGAATTCTTGGGAGCGGGAAAAACTAGGGTGAGTCTTGCGGGATACCTTGTGAAATTGTTTCAAGTTTGGTTGTACTTAATTTCTTCAATCTTATATAAAAAATTATGAAACCAATAAAGTCATTCCTAAATCTCTTCATATGTTTGTTAGTGGCAAGCAAAGAGATCATCAATCTTGTTTAATGGCCTAATTATTCCAAAGGGATTGTTAATGCCTTCTTAGCCTTTTAAGTTTTGTTTCTCTTTTGTTCAAACTTGCGGTTTATTTGTATGGTTTGGAAACATTTCTAGCTAATCATACCTTTTCATTTTCTTGGGTCTTGCTACTTTAGGCACTTTTGCTTGTTCATTGGCCCATGAGTTCCCAGCTAGTCATGTATTTGTATCTTTAAATGTACCAAAATTGTTTTGAGAGTAAGTCTTGTTGAAAAATTTAGGAAGCATTGTTGAAAATCTAGGAAAGGATTCGTAAATGTTAGGAAAACATTCCTAAAACTGATATTATGATGTAAGTTAACCATTTTGCCTGCTGTTGTAGATGTAAGTTACATTTATACATCCATCACACTTAAAACATGAAGGAAACTGAAACAAACGCAAGATTAGTGCATGAAATCTTCACATCCAAGATTATCTATGTCAAAGCACACTGATTCATACTAATATCGTCTGTTCAATTCCAGGTGGATGAGGCTCTTATGAAGGTAGCTTAACCAAAAGCCTATTTCATGCATTGTTTACCTGCAGAAAGAGGATTCATGGTGACCAATGGAGTCGTGAAGTTTCCTTATACCATTCCCCTAAATGCTGTAATGCTGCATTTGCTCGGCATATAAACCCTCTTGTTAACTTAATTCTCTCATGCGGTTTACTTAATAATGGAATTTTTAGTTGGAGATTAAGCTTATTTTATCATCGTCCGATAGTTTCTTCAATTTCTTTTCCCTAATGGTGTTTGTTTAGCTCATTAGCTGTCTCAAATGAATCAAATGGATCAGGTCTTTATTTTCAAATTTTTGCTATCTCACATAAAACGACATTTTTGAAGTCTAACTACTTTAATGATTTGATCAATGATCAGAGATTGAGAGAATGTCTTTGGTGAGTAGGTAAGTCTTGCATTACATTATTAGTTACGTCATTCCCTTGGTGAGTAGACATGCAATTCAGCTCATGTCTTTTAAGTTTTGTTTCTCGTTTGTTCAAACTTGCGGTTTAGTTGTATGGTTTGGAAACATTTCTAGCTAATCATACCTTTTGAACATTTTCTTGGGTCTTGTTACTTTAGGCACTTTTGCTTGTAAATTGGCTCATGAGTTCCCAACTTAGCAGGTGTTTGTGTCTTTATATGCACCAAAACTGTTTTGAGAATAAGGCATGTTGAAAAATTTTGGAAGCATTGTTGAATATTTAGGAAATGATTCATAAATTTAAGAAAGAAATATCTTTGAATTTAGGAAGGGTTTTATAATATTTAGGAATATGTTTTTGAATTTTAGGAAGGTCTCCCTATATATATCTTTGAATTTAAAAATACGTACTTTGAATTTAGAAAGGGTTTCATAATGTTTAGGAATGCCTTCCTATATATGTGTTTTAGGATTTGAACCCAAAAATCCTACATCATCTTAAGCTACAACTAGTTTGCAGAACCCACCATTGAATTGGGATTATAAATGTACTCTTTCATAGTAACTTAAAACCATAGCTTGTGAACTACTCGTCTACTCCTAAGGTCTTGTTACAATCTTTCTCATTGTCAACAATCACATGTAAGCCATGAATGTCATGATTTCCATCATTTGTTCACCTGAACTAGTAAGACATCAAGAGCAAGAACGAGGTTGTAACCTTGGGAGACTCCTTAGTAGAACGCATCATCAATCCCACTTAAGATAGCATATAAAGTAGCAAATGAAGTGGGTTTCCCTGTTACAACAATGGAGAAGGATAGAATCACCGTCGTCACAACGATTGACACAAGCTGCCCCAGAAACCAATACTCCCCAGCCTCTTGAAGTACCTTGAAGTATCTTGCAACCTATGAGAAACCACTCAATACAGCTCATCATTATCATTTATTAAATAAAAGTTAGGACAAAGTTCTATAATTAAGAAAACGACCTCAATTACACGACTAATATAGCTTTCAATCAACAAAAAAATCAATTGCATAATTGATGAAAACATCAGTACTAATAATCGATGTCTTGTTATGACCATGACTAACGACATCACACTACTACTACCAAATTGAGTTATCATAAGGGACCACATATTCTCTTGGACGTAGTGAATATGGTCCTAGTAAACTAATGAGTAATTTATCCTTATTCTCATCGGTTCCACAATCCAAGAACAGATGATACATATATGAAAATTCACAATCAAAGAAGAAGGAGAAGAAGTGAAACATGATATAGATTGGTCTATTAAGCGGCTCACAACAAGTAGAACAATCGAGAACATCTGAGCTCTGAAGCTTTACAGATTGAAAGAATATGACTGGAACGAGATGATAAACTGAATCAGAGCGAGATTGAGACGAAACCGGAGCGAGACGAAGACGAGATCGGAGTGAAATGGATCTGAGATCAGAACGATTAGGAGACAAAATCAGAGCATGGTTGAGGCGAGGTCGGAGCTATACGGAGTCGCCGGAAATGACGTCGGAGCAGAGACGATGGAGACGATGACGATGTCAGACACGATGTAACAAGATCTAATTTTGGTGTTTATAACTAAAGGGTAAATTAGTCTTTCTATTCATTAATAAATGTTATTAGTGGAAAATTAGGGAGTGTGTGGTAGTTTAGGAAGATAAACTTGTTTTGATGCTAATTGAGGGTATTTCTCTTCTTTTTGCTATCATTAAAACAAAGAAAAAAAAAGTTAAAGGAGTCTTTTGATGAGACAGAGGCTTGCTTTGTCTAACATATATGAGTTAATTTTACAATGCTTATTATCAAATATTTATTTTATATATTTAGAGATTATCTGTGTATAATTTTCAAACTTCAGTATTAAAACTTTTTACTCTTTATTTTCATTTATTTTCTTTCCATAAATATTCAAGTTTGGCAACGAGTAAAGCTGTACTAATGTGTGACCAAGATGTAGCATAGTGTTTTATGCTAATATCATTTTTTGTTATCATTCAAATTAAACTTGTATATTGCAAGTTGTCCAAAAGAAGAAGAAGAAGAAGAAGAAAAAACTAAATTAATATGTGGTTGTTATTAATGGCACATTGGTTAGACACAATGAATAGTATATACATCCTAATCATAAGGATTCAAATTCCTTACATTACAGGCAATATGTTTTTTGATGGATTTATTAACTTATGGCGTACATGACTTCTGCGAAAGATAACCAATAAAATAAAATATACTCCTATAAAATAAAGCATTAACTACTTGTAAGTTGTAAGCAAATAATTAAATTCACCGTGTCTCGAGGTCGAGGGTACCTCCAAATGTGTGATCAAAGAACTACGAACCTATCCATGTTCACATATATAATATTATTTGAAAACCATAAAAGAATAATTTCTTTGACTCAAAATTAGACCGTTGGTTCTGTCATTTGGGATATCGCTATTAGGAAACGACTCTCCAACATCTCGCCACTTCATCGTTTGATACTTTCAGTTCGGATATTCGGTTCGATTCCGAGTAGATACAATTTGGTTTTGGATATTTTAGATAAAGAAAAAAATTTATTCCACCTCATTTACTTAACTCCTATAGATAAAAATATCTACTAACTAGTAACGTTAATAAATTTTTAGCCACAAACCAATTAAGCAGTAACAGTGAGAATTACGGAGAAGCGTAAATGCATGCAGTGTCACGATTACTCTGATCATGCACATTATGCTTTTGGTCTTGTTATACTTATAATATTGAAACTTTGAAATCATTAACAAAATTCCATTACATGTACCTTTAAGTTACGCTAATGTTAATTTACTTAAATTTTACATAATCGTGCCTCACTCATACACAAAGGAATCTGCTTAATTTTTTTTGGTATATTTTTTTTTATATATAGTAAAGCATATATACACTGTGTCAGTGTGTTGTGTGAATACGATTAAAATAACACGAATAGCCAAAAGTCAATTTTTAATATCACGCAGACACGCACTCACGCAGAACTGTGACAAAACAAAAAATACCTCACAGAGCTGCAGAAGTCAAAAGCTGATGTTTAAAATCAAAGGGTTCATGTTTAGTTTTGTACTGGTCGAAAACATGTTAATCCTTTTTGTATATTGTACTTGTAAAGCATAATAAATATAAACATTTCTTTCAAATGACATATACACATAATATCTCAATAAATTTTTATCAAAAACAAGAATAGGTCTTGGTTTTTTATATACTCATAACTTGGAGGTGAATATCATTATGCTCTTGAATTTTCAGAAAAGTTCTTCTAGTCCTATGAATATCAAGCTACTTCCATTATGAATGCTTTGGCGCATTTGAAAAACGAGAAATAAATATCTGTTTCAGAAAATCAGTCGCATCCCTCATAATGTAACAAGAAAAGGTCTCAATGATGTTAATTGATTGCTCGAGTAATTAACCCGAAATATCGCAAGGGCACGGTGAAGTGCACAGTAGTATATTCGGAGTAGATCCACAATAACCAATGATACTCTATAAATTTGAAAGATTCGTAAATAGTTAAAGCGTAGAAGTTTTGTTTTGGTTTTCCAAGTTGTAAATAAAAATGCAAAGAAATAAACGATGTAGAATATATGATAAAAAACATTGGGTCGTAGGATAATTCAGAGAAGTAAAGATTAAAGAGATAAATGAAATAAAAAACTCAACAATTAAACACCGTTCTTAAACATGAACACTAAGGTAGAGTAATCCTCTTTCGAGGCATTAAGCTCTAAACTTGACTATTCAATTTTACAAATTGTCGTTTGAGACCTTCTAGTCAAATCAGCGTTATCAAGCAAGTTCACTAAGTTCACAATACTTCCTAACATCAACTGTCGTTGGCTAAGAGCATATTGTTCAATTCACATTAATTCTAGCAACCTATCAATACTTTCATGCATAGATAAACCTAAGATCTAAAACAGGGTGATCGATCCTACTATAGCATTAAGCGCATGTGAATTGAAGAACCAACGATTTAGAGTCTCCTAAAACATTCAAAACATCGAACCATCAGATCCCCTACTTAGAACCCTAGAACCCAATTAAGATATCTACTCAGACATAACTAAAGGAAAAGCAAAAATCAATGAAGAAGATATAATATAAATTGCAATAGATTAAGAAAATAGGGTTTAGAAATCTTCTCCAAATTGTTAGGAAGGATCAATCTCTAATCCGAGGAGTATCTTACAAGATCAAAAGTCTCTCCAGAAAAATATAAAAAGCATAAAGAAAAACGTTAAAAAAAAAGTGTAAAAGAAAACGTGCCTAATAAAATTAGGTCTTCGGGTATTTATACCCTTTTTGCAAAAAGAAATAAAATATAAGATAAGATTGAAAGCGTCGCTCGATCCGATCGATCGATCCTGTTATGGATCGATCGATCTCCTCCTCTTGAGCCCATCTGGGGGCTGGGATCGATCGTTCTCCTTGTGAATCGATCGATCCCTTGGTTCTTCCTTTATCCGGCAGTCTGGATCGATTGATCCTAGTACAGATCGATCAATCTCTTCTTCTTTATTCTTGCTTTGTCTCGCGATCATCTCGAAAAACATGTAAAAATGTCATATTCCCGCGTAATGTCCCGTAATCTGCAGAAAACTCTAAACTCGATGAAAAAAACACTAAAGGACACTATAAAGACGTAAAAGACTCAGAAAAGATGCTAAAACGTAAGATAAAAGAAGTCAAAAACACAACATATCATTAATGAATGGGTAGGAACTGCTCATTATCGAGTTTCTAATAGAGAGAGTGAACAAAACACAGTTTCTTTCTCCACAAGGAATCAATGTAGTCAATCGGAACCCTCTTTCAGGGATGGCTAAAGTGTAACTTTGATAGTGGTTTTGTTAATGGAGGGTTCTTATACTAATACAGGGTGGATCGTATGAGACTATTCCGGCAAGCTTTTGGTTGTAGGGACAGCGAAACTTCAGGAGTCATCCTCCTCACTTCAAGCATAAGCGTTTGGCTTCCTTAACGCACTCCAGCTCATATGGGTGAAAGGCTTTGGGCATGTTTGGTTTAAAAGTGACAATAAAGAGTTAGTCAATTTGATAAACAACGGAGGCGACAACTTTGAGTTGTGTCCCCTATTATATGCATCTAGGTTTAGGTTCCAATCTAGGTTTAAAATTGTCTTTCTCTTCTTTGGGATTCATCAACCAGGAACGTAATGTTGTTACAGATCAACTTGTTCGGAAAACAAATTCTTCGATTTCTATGTATCAAACTTTCTCTTTACCACCTCTTTGGCTCACTAACTATTTGTAGTTCCCGTTTACCATTTAATCAAAGTCCAATTGTTAAAAAAGAAACAAGAATTGGCATTTTTTCTATACAGTTAAAATATCTAGCTAATATATGTCGTCGATAGTCAGGTATGTTTGTCTAGTTCCCATCGTTGGTCAATCTCATACCCTACGGCAAATCAACAGCGACAATGTGACGGGTTTCCTATTTCGCGACCGATCGGTTTTCTCCAGTATATGCCAGTTTTTGTAGCAATTCGTTTTCTAGTTTCGTTGCCTCTAACTGAACTTCGTCGGTGAAACGGTAAAGTTATTGAAAAAAAAAAAAAAGTAAATCCATTTATTTTAGTGAAACCTTTTTAGCTAATATCGTTAGCTAATATTGTTACATTACATTAGAGTTTTCTCAAATAAAATATAGCACTGTAAGAGCATATACAATGGTGAGTACTTTAGACAGTTTATTAACTTAAATAATAATAAAAATATAAAAAATATGAAAAAGAAAAAGAAAATTTTTTTCATAAAACTCTAAGACTCTGAATGGTAACGTGCGGAACAATTACTGGAGAAGTGTGGTGCTATTCAAGTAGTAACAAAAATATATAGATATATAGACATATATTTTTTTTTTTTTGGTACTGTTTGGATCGTCCTGCATGGTGTAGGATGGTACCATCCAATGAACTATCTTAAATAAGAATTTCAAATATCTTTATAAAATACCCATAAAACATGTGATCTTGTCTAATTAGGAATCAAATAAAAATAATGTTTAAATACAAACATTAAATGAAATAAAATTATTTGTCAAAATACTGTTATAACTTTTCTTATGCCCTTCGTAAATTAATTATGCCGTTCCACATGCTACCATTGAAAACTAGAATATGTTATCTAGACTTTACATATGTCAAAGATATAATCATAGGAAATCATTGATTGACAAAATAAAAAGTAAACCAAAAAAATTGAAAATCATAGAAATACATTTTATTGGCAAAAAGAAAAGAGAGAAAAAAGAGTAAAAAAGGAGAGATGTAGAATCGAAGGAGAAAGAGAAAGACATGTGGAGATCACATGGGATTCTCTGCGCATTACTCTGCCCACCTCAAACTTCTAATCCATTGATTGTTGTAACTTGTAAGTAATTCACGTTTACCCATCTTTGGCTACAACAATTTTATCACCTAACAACTTGTCAATTTGCATCGTCTTACTATTTTGAGAATATGATTTATAGTTTATGATTTGTTCTCTCAAATGCTCTATAACGTTTAAGTCAGAATAAAAATACGTGATTTGATGAACATTTGAAAAGTTAAGGAACTAAAAATGGTTGAGTTTTGGAAAAATTCAACTTCACACTCACAATCTCCTAAGTCCTAACGGTAGATAACATTTGTGGTTTTAATAATCATATGAAATATTGATTACACATTGGCCTATATATGTTGGTACATGTGTCAGCATTTGTGTGAAAGAATGAGTTTATGAGGAAAATATCTCAAAGATGAGTGAAGAAAAAGTGATTGGGTAAAAACAAGAATAGAAAGTGAGACCCCAGTAGAAAAGTAGATGTAAGTGTTTGGTGTTTGTCGTCAGTAATTAGAACCAGAAAGGCAAATTCTTGACTTTTTCTTATCATTGTCATGTGTCATGTGCCTGCCTATTCATAACTACCAATGAGTTTCAAAAATATCTACCATGCAGATTCAAAAAATATCGACCATGTTTATGGTCAGAAATCGTTTATTGTTAGTTTCTATTTTTCTAAATATTATTTTATATATAAATATAACCATAAGAAATTTTATTTTTATTGAGCTAGCCATTAGTACTAGAAGAATCAATTTTGACTTGATCTAGTTTAAAGCATTGGTTATCTACTTTCTTAGGTATGCTTCTTAATTTTCTTATAGTTTCTTTAGGTTTAGAATTGGAAAACCTAATAAACAATACACTTTTCAATAACAGAAGATCATGAAACAAAGCATAAATTAATTCTTGAAATATATAACCATCATGTACGATATATAATGACTACGTAAAGGGTGCAAATAGTTCAATAAATGTAACTCTGGCCAATACACCAATGACGATATATATAATTAAAACTACCAAGTCTCCACATAAATGCACTACCGACTACGTAAATTGGCTTGATTAGTAAAGTGAATTAGTAGTACTCCACATTTATTAACCGGTTGAACTATTGTGAATGTGAAAAAGAGAGAGAAATGGTAAAATTGTGCAAGTGTGTGAACAAAGGAGATCACGTGGGAGGATAAGAAAACGAATTGATGGGTTCATGGGAATGCTCTTATCGCGGATCTTGCCTCTCTTGACCACACTCTCTCTCCCTTTCTCCAATATATCTACTTTTAAATTTCATATTATAATTACAATTCCATAATAAAATATTTTAAAAAATTAGAAAGATCGTTTTTGTGTTCACATGTGGTGTATAAATACATAGAAGCCTCTTCAACATTTCAAGAAAAATTCACAGTTCTTAAAAAAACAAAGATAAAGCAAAAAAAAATGGCTTCATGGAAGAAAACAATAGCAACACCATTCAAGAAAGCGGCAACGTTCTTTAACCAACCGCAGCAATCGCCTCACAATCGCCACGCAAACGCAAAGGCGAGAGAAGAACATGAGAGACGAACTGTGCAAGAGCTTCAAGGCGACGTCATGGCTTGTGGTTATGAAGATGTCCTCGTCATGTGGTCAATTCTTGACAAGTCAAACTCTTCAAACAATCTCACTTCTTGATTTGTTTCTTACAACCAAGAATGAGAAAAGGATTCAAATTTCTCTCTTATAATTTCATCTCCTTTTTTTTGGTTTTATGTGTATAGGTTGTATAAGCCCGCCATGTCTCTCATCATTCTCCTTATCTTTATGTGGTCGTGGCTTCTTTTTTTTTCTCATTTAGATTTTAGTGAATTTTTATCCGATGTCTAGTTTGGATTCGGATGTTAGCAATCCCTGTGATGATCTATCTAATTCACGGTGTGATTTTTCATTTTCGTTTGGACCAAATGAATTAAATCTTTTCATGTTTTCGTTGGCCTCTAATTCCGGTTTTATTCGTACGCGGTTTACGCAACCAAAGATGAATCGAATATGTACGTAACTAATCACGTTGAAATTGTAACCATTATGAATAAGAAATATAAATATAACTAGTGGATAACAATGTAATTAATTCATTTAAAAATGTAGCTTACAAAACTTTCCATTATCTCAGAATGTATTTCTAAGTTTCATGGGGGATAATGTTATCCACACTCTCCTATCCAATAGCCTTTGAGATACTAGACTTGAGCTCATTGATTGCTAAGAATTTTATAAATAACCCCAAATGAAACAATAGTTTTAACTCAAGTGGACCAGTTCTGTTTTTACGTTTTTCTTCTTCTTGGGAAATGCGTGAGTGAGCCAAAACTAGATTTAAAGGTGATTTTGCCGACAAATAAAAAGTGAGGTAATTTTCTGCTACGTGCAGTTTCTTTATAAACTACTCCATGTTACATTTTGTAAAAATGTCTACTTTAAATGTAATATTTATGAAATTTCACTGTTGGCTTGGTTTCATTGCTATGGTTAAGTCAATTTAGAAGAAAATCAAGAAATTAAACCACAGATCGTTTTGGTTGAGCACAATCCGGTTTACATGTTTGGTTATTTTGTCAGCCATAACAACAGATCTTAACACTTGAATAGTAGAACATGTGAGAAAAAAAATCATAAACAACACATCAATAATCTTCATGTAAGATTGGTGTTCAAAAAATATACATATAAGATTACAAAAACTTGAACAAGAAACTAAAATAATAAAATAAGATGAGAGCCCTTAAACTTAGGAAAACCCCAATCATTGAACCCAAAATAAAAATAAGTAGAGAGAACAAAAAAAGTACAGCCGTATAAGGCAGTGTGTGAGGTAATGTGATGAATGATAAGATGTGAAGTTTTAATTAATTGAAAGTGGGACAACATGATTCCTATAACGTGCCTTGTCTTCTCCATCACCCTCATTAACATCCCTAACATGTTCAAACATCTGATCAGAGAGCTGGCCTCACTTCTGCAACCTAACATGGCCCCTTTAAAGGTCAAATCCATCTACAAACTTTTGGAAGTTCATGTACAAGCCTTAATAACAACATCTTTTCGATACAGGACACAAAAACAACATAAGTGAGATATTTGTAGCCCACGAGTCTATGAACTATTGGTTTGATCAGTAATCATTGATCTACTGTGTATAGCACTATACTTTAAAGTTTACATACCAAAAGCAAACATTGACTCTCTGGTAAAATATTGAGAGCTACATGGGTCTATGTGGAGAGGTTGCTCTAATAAGATCATTATGCCATACAAAACTATTTGAGTTCATGCTATTAATAAATTGTTATGTCACCGATTTACTTTTCATCAAATGACTTGCACCAAGTGACCCTTTTTTCATGTTCGGTTATGTGACATTATATCTTAAGAGAGCTTCTATCCTTGAGAGACTAATTCACAAAATTATACAAGGAAGAATCTCAGGATGGGCCAGCTCAAAATGATGGAACAATAAACCATCAAAATGAATACATAAACCCATTGCCGAAGAGACCCTATATATATTACAAAGTTGATATGAAGTAAAGACTTTGAAGTCGATTAAAAAAAAAATAGAGCCTTAGGATGCCATGAAGTTTACTGCCTCAAACTTATCCTTTTACCAATATAAACTAGTAGCAATAACTCTAATACATGAATCAAAAGAAAGATAGGAAACTGTTAAAGTTGGTGTAGCAAGCTCCACTATTGCCACAAAAATTGGAATTTAGTTCGACCGCATAATATGCGAGCGTTACAGAAACTTCATCCTTGGTATAGACTCTAGCAATATCCTCAGGCTCACTCTCAAAAGTTGGTTTAGGTCCTGAGAGCCAGCAAGTCAAAACCTCATTGAGCTTGAATCAAGGAAGGCTCTACTAAGTTGTTGTAGAAACCTCTAGCTACTAAGGCCATAAAGGTTGAGAAGCTTCGTTTAACCGCAAAATGAGATGTAAAAACATAGAGTGACGTCAGGAACTTCAATACTCAAATCCTTGCTATACATTCTAGCAATATTCTCAGGAACAAACAATCTCGAAATGGTTTATGTCCTGAAAAAATCCAACAAGTCCCAGAAACTAGCCAAGATGTAGTTCGCTCGAAGAGCAAGCTGAAATAATAATAAAGGGAACATAATGGCTCCAGTAGATTCTCGTTTGTTTAACAAAAATAGCTCATATTGATAGGTCCCTCTTCAAAGCCAAGAGTATTGTTCTAAGCATAATCGATATGTTTTTGTGTAGATAAATTCTTCCTCTCTCTTTTGCTTTCATTGATATATATAGGAGAATTACAAATTACAAATTACAAATGGAGCTTCCACTCCTTAAAACACGTTAATGTGCTTCTGCTTTACAAATGGAGTCTCCACTCCTTCCTCTTTGAGAGTGAGTCGTATGACTCTTATTATCACTCATAATATTTTACATAAACAAAGCACTCATAATATTTAACATAGATAATGAGTCGTATGACTCTTAGTAGCACTCATAATATTTAACACAATATTTAACATAGATAATTGTTGCCTTACTTGATTATCTTGTGTGTCAAGTAAAGTACTTTCGGTTTGGTATTTTTGTTCGCTTTGACGTTCTCCTTATCACGTGCTCTGTTCCATGTTCTGTTTCGTGTTGCTCCGTATCAATACCTTCCCCTTCGGAAAGAACCTTGTCCTCAAGGTTTAAGTGAGGAAAACTCAACTCGATCTGTTTTGTATCTTCCCAAGTAGCTTCTTCTATGGGCAGCCCACGCCATTGAATAAGAGACTCCAAGATCGTAGTTTGTCCTTGCTTTGTTTGGCGATGGTCTAGAATAGCTTCTGGTTGGAGACGGAGTTCACCATTGTCACGCAGGGGCGGAAGTGTTCCAGAAGATGGTGTATCCGATCCTATTCTTAGTTTTAGCTTAGAGATATGGAAGACGGGATGCACACGACTTCCCTCCGGCAATTTGAGACGATATGCTACCTGTCCCACTTTTTCTGTAATTTCAAACGGTCCATAGTAACGATTAGACAGCTTTTGTGACGTCCTTTTGAAGATTGATTGTTGTCGGTATGGTTGGAGTCGAAGATAAACCCAATCACCCACCGTGAACTGCACATCACGTCTCTTAGCATCTGTGTGCTGTTTCATACGGTTATTAGCTTGCTCTAAGTGTTCTTTAAGCTCCCGTAACACCTCGTCTCTTGATATAAGTTGCTCGTCTAACTCATTGATAAGTGTTGATCCTACCTCATAAGCTGGAAGTGGGGGAGGAGGTCGTCCGTACAAAGCCTCAAATGGAGACATGCCCGTAGAAGCATGGAAGGTGGTGTTGTACCAATACTCAGCCCATGGTAAGAATCCATTCCATTGTGACGGTCTGTTGTGGACAAAGCAGCGGAGAAATTGTTCGATACATCGGTTAACTACTTCTGTCTGTCCGTCGGTTTGTGGATGATATGCTGAGGACATACGGAGTTGTGTGCCAGATTGTTTCCAGAATTCACGCCAAAAAGCACTGATAAACACCGGATCACGATCACTAAGAAGGGAACGAGGAATACCGTGTAACTTTATAACATTGCTGATGAACTTTGCAGCAACAGTGCGGGCCGTGTAGGGATGAGTAAGTGCAATTAGGTGTGCTGCCTTGCTTAGGCGATCAACAACCACCATGATTGTGGTAAACCCATCAGATTTGGGCAAGCCATCAACAAAATCAAGTGACACATCTTCCCAGAGCCGTTCCGGAACTGGTAAAGGTTGCAACAAACCGGCCGGTGCGAAATTTTCTGATTTTGCCTTCTGACAAACATCACAGGCTGTGATGTATTTTTGTACTGTCTTGTGCATAGACGGCCAATAAAATTGTTGGGCTAACCTTTTGAACGTGCGTAGGATTCCGGAGTGACCGCCAAGAGGTGTGTCATGGTATTCATAGAGCAGTTGTGCTATCACTTCCGAGTTTGGTGGAATCACTATTCGATTGTTGTAGTAGAGCAAACCATTTCGTCGGCTATAAGGTAGGCCTGGTGATGCGTCTGCCAATTTTCCTACCTTGAGCATATAGTTTTCAGTGCTAACCAAATGTCGTAGTTCATTCCATAAACCCGAGTTTTACACAAAGACCGCATTCAAAACAGGACTATCGAGACGACGTGAGAGCGCATCCGCGGCTGCATTTGATGCCCCTGGTCGGTAAACAATTTCGTAGTCATAACCCAAGAGCTTACCCATCCATTTCTGTTGTTCTGGCGTGAGGATGCGTTGTCCAAGGATGAAACGCAGGCTTTGTTGATCCGTTTGAATTATGAAGCGTCGGCCCATCAAGTATGGCCTCCATGTGCGAACGGCGATGACAATAGCCAACATTTCTCTTGCGTATGTAGACCAGGTTCGTTTAGTAGCTCCTAGTGTTCTGCTCATATAGGCAATTGGTCTTCCCAGCTGAGTTAACACGGCACCAATTCCTTCTCCTGAAGCGTCTGTTTGAATGATAAAGTCAATCATGAAGTTTGGTAAGGCTAACATCGGTGTGGTAGTCATTGCCATTTTTAAATCAGAGAATGCTTTCTCAGCTTCTTCTGACCATTCGAACCTTCCTTTCTTCAAGAGATTTGTCAATGGCCGAGCGATAAGGCCGTAATTCTTGACAAATTTTCTATAGTAGCCGGTGAGGCCCAAAAATCCGCGTAACTCCGTGATTGTTGATGCTGATGGCCAGACCAACATGGCCTGTATCTTAGTTTGATCAACTTTGACCCCCTCACTAGATATGATGTGTCCCAAATATTTCAATTCTCGATGCCCAAACTCACATTTCTTTTTCTTCACGTAAAGTTGGTGTTGTTGAAGAATTTTGAAAATGATGCGAACATGCTCGAAATGCTCATTCCATGTCTTGCTGTAAATCAATATATCGTCAAAGAAGACAAGAACGAATTTTCGAAGGTAGTTACGAAATACCGAATTCATGAGGGACTGAAATGTTGATGGCGCATTGCAGAGAACAAATGGCATAACCAAGTATTCGTAATGGCCATTGTGCGTGCGAAACGCTGTCTTGTGAATGTCCGGGGGATGTACTCGAACCTGATGATACCCAGCTGTGAGGTCGAGTTTTGTGAAGAGCTCGGCTCCGTGTAGCTCGTCCAACATATCGTCCACTGTTGGAATCGGGAACCAATCCTTCACCGTAGCATTGTTGAGAGCTCGATAGTCAGTACAGAACCGCCAAGACCCATCTTTTTCTTTACCAACAATACCGGAGATGAGAAAGGGCTAACGCTTGGTCGGATTATTCCCGCTAACATCATCTCATGAACTTGTCTTTCGATTTCTTCCTTCTGAAAGTAAGCGTAACGATATGGTCGTACATTAACCGGATCAGACCCCTCTTTAAGAACAATTTGATGTTCGATTTCTCGGCGAGGTGGTAGTGTAGTTGGTGTTTGGAAAATGTCTTCAAACTCGTGGATAAGACGACTCAGCTCGTCCCTTAGTAGTGAAACGTCTTTCCTTTCTTTTTCTTCATGTATTGTGAGTGCAAAAATTGTTTGGCCCATTTGTATTTCTTTATTGACTTCCTCCGGTTGGGCTTGTTGAATCTTTTTATTGGTAAGCCCATTAATAACTCTTTGCTTTCCAGCCCACATGAACATCAATGTTTGAGTTCGCCAATTACACAAAGTAGAGCCTAACGTCTCAAGCCACTGTATCCCGAGCACAACGTCCAGCCCACTCAACGGCAAGGTGAACAAGTCGATGGTGAAAGTAGTATCTCCGACCTCCATGGCTACTTTCCGATATGCTCCTTTACAACTCAAAGGAAACCCATCGGCTACAAGGACTTGGAATGGCTTGGTCGTCGTGATTTTTAGATTCAGTTTGTTTGCCGTTCGTTCGTTAATGAAGTTATGAGTTGAGCCACTGTCGATGAGGGCCACTACTTGTTGCCGATTGATGACTGTTTTAACTCTCATCGTTTTAGATGATCCCCACCCATTCAACGCATGTAATGTGATTTCAGGTTCCGCCACCGTGTCTTCTACTTCGGTGTTGGCTTCCTCCTCATCGTCAGCCCCTTCCATAAGTAATAGTTGTGGTTTGTGGCAACGATGTCCCGGTGTATACTTATCATCACAACTGAAGCATAGACCGAGGCTCCTCTTCCGCTTCAACTCGTCCCATGATAGTTTCTTTGGAGATTGCGTGGTCGTATCGTTACTACGAACTTCCGGTGTTGAGATAGAACTCGTGCCAAGTGATCTCGTGAAAGAAGGTGGTCTCCGTGACTCTTTCTTTTGTCTCTGTAGTTGAACGTCCCGTAGTCTAGCGTAGTTAATCACCTCTCGTAATGATTTTGGTTGGAACATTCTAATCCCTTCCGAGATTGAGTGATGTAACCCATTCATGAATGCCGCTACTAATGCTTCTTGTGACCAGCCAAAAACCTTCAACTGTAGCTTCTCGAACTCTTCTTGATAAGCCTCCAGTGTACCGGTTTGACGTAGTTGCATTAGAGCCTCATGGAAATTGTCTCCATCATTAGGTCCGAACCTTGACCACAGTTCTTGTTCGAAAACCTCCCAAGTGATAGGAACACGATCATGTCGAAATGCCTTTAACGTTGCTTGCCACCACCCATTAGCCACTCCATCGAGGTGGTACGAAGTAAAGCTCACCATTTGTTCCAATGGTACCTCTTGATACTCAAAATATTGATTTACTTTGCTCATCCACTCCGTGGGATCTCCTCCATGGAACCTCGGAAACTTCAGCTTAACGTGACAATTTTGTGCCGTGTTGGTGGTGTTCATCATCGCAGCAACTGGTTTGTCATATTCACCACGGTACTCTGCTCCATGAGTTTGAGAACCTTCTACTCGTCTCTGTGTACGAGATGTTGTTGATCCCCCACCGTCACGGCTGCCTACCGTCTCCACCAAACGGTTAACAGATTCTTCTATCCTCCGTTGTTTATCCTCGATATCCCCTCTCATATCCACCATGGCCACACTCATCTTTTGAAACTCATCTTGTAGTAAGCCATAGCTTGCCTCCAAACCCTCCAAACGCTCTTTGTTGGTAGCCATCGGCTCGACGGATGTCTCCGGAGACACGACTTGCTTACCCTTTCGTTGAGATCGTCGAAGAGTAATTTTGTTGATTTAGAAAGAAAACTTGTAACAATAAAAATGCTCTGATACCAATGATAGGTCCCTCTTCAAAGCCAAGAGTATTGTTCTAAGAACAACATAATCGATATGTTTTTGTGTAGATAAATTCCTCCTCTCTCTTTTGCTTTCATTGATATATATAGGAGAATTACAAATTACAAATTACAAATGGAGCTTCCACTCCTTAAAACACGTTAATGTGCTTCTGCTTTACAAATGGAGTCTCCACTCCTTCCTCTTTGAAAGTGAGTCGTATGACTCTTATTATCACTCATAATATTTTACATAAACAAAGCACTCATAATATTTAACATAGATAATGAGTCGTATGACTCTTAGTAGCACTCATAATATTTAACACAATATTTAACATAGATAATTGTTGCCTTACTTGATTATCTTGTGTGTCAAGTAAAGTACTTTCGGTTTGGTATTTTTGTTCGCTTTGACGTTCTCTTTATCACGTGCTCTGTTCCATGTTCTGTTTCGTGTTGCTCCGTATCACATATGTAACCTACACCGTTGTGTTATGGGTTCTAGAGCAAGACAGAGAACAAAAGGGTTCCAAGTGAAACATGAAACCCCAAAGAACATAAGGGTATTTGTACCGTTTGCCGTCGATCTCAATGTCCAACGAACTGGTACAAGATTATCAGTACATATGTCCCCAAAGACATGAAACATGAAACATGAAAATAGGATTCAAACAAAGTAATCAAATTCAATGTTGGAGGATATGTTCTATTATTTCGAAAAAGACCCTAAATTTTGATTTAACAGTAGGATAAGTTACGACCATGACATAGAAAAAAAAATTCTTTTGCACAAATTATTCTTCTGTGATTATTTTGTTGATGAGTTTGTATGTTTTGAAGATAATATCACCTACATATAATTACAAGTGAAATATATAGGGGAAAAAAAAAAATGTTGTAACTAGGGAATGAAATGATTAGAGCATCTTCAATGGTTAGACCGAGTATCTAACCAATATAATAATAATATTTTAGTGTATTTTAATGTTAAGAAATTTAGGTAGTTTTTTTTAGCTTCTATGGTCAGATAAACTTTTGGTATCCTATCAATAAATTTATAATACTTTTATGTAATTTAACTTAAAAACTTTATTTAGAATTATGTCTAAAATTATAGGATCATTAAACTTATTAAAATTCATCCTAAATATTATATTTTATTAATTAATTATATCTATTTATATAACATAGTATAGTAGTCTTAGAAATATTAATAATGCAAAAAAAAAATTAGAAGAGACATACTTGCTTAAATAATACAATTAAGATTTAAATTTTCTGAAACAAATCGTCATTGTTAACAATTCATGAAATAAATCATTTATTTTTTAAAAAAAAAATTACAATAATACAAAAAAAAACATTTTAAGTTTGTTTTGTTAAATGATTAACATATTCTAAAATCTCAGAATATATTTAAGAAGGGTTATTCTTAACTTTTTTAGTTTTGTTAGAAAAATCGTAACATTTATTTAGTAAAATAAATTATAAAGTAAAAGAAAATTAGTATTTTTTAATTAATACAAGTAAATTAGAGAATTGAAAATTTTATAAACTAATAATACTATTTTTTCTGTTTTCTTTAACTTATATGATAATAGATTAATATCAATAAAATATTATTAGTATAATTTAAACTTATGAATAATGAATATCAATAGATAGATAATTTTATTCTAGGATTTATAAGAAAAATATAAAGTTTAAAATACCAACATATAAACTATTAAATGAATTTTAAAACAAATGAGATATTTAATTAATCACAATATATTGAACCTATGGTAAATTGACAAGTGTATAAAGAGGGGTTCTTATTTAGATATCAAAGATGCTTAACTAAGAACCGGTTCTTAACATTTTGATTTTCATCCTAATTTTTTTCTTTATTTTTAATACTTTTTGAGTTAGATACCCATCTAAATCCCCCCGTTAGAAGTGCTCTTGTGCACTAACACAGGAATTAGAGCATACCCTTTAAGATGGTGAGGGATTTAAAAGGTAGGGAAATTTAGGGGCCACAGTAGAATGATCACTAATTCTAAAGACCAAATTGGCAAAATGGAAAAGGTGTAGTGGAAATTAAAATGTGAAATTGACACATACAAGGATGAGAAATGTATTCAAAGAACAGTAGGGCAAGAATTGAAAAAAGTTAGTAAATGTAGGGTCCAAAATATAAAAGAAGCAAATCTATATACACACACAGCAACTGCAGGAAAAGGGGATAAGGCAAAAGGATTTGCTTACACACTGAGCCAGAGCGAGCCAGAGAGAGGGAGAGAGAGAGTCACCAAGTATGACGAGCGTGAGTGGGTGTGGGTCGGTGAGCTTGATAACTAACCGCAGTGCGTTCCTGGGAAGCGGAGTTCAACACCGTGCCGTTTTCCTGAAACCATGGTCGTCATCGTCGCTTCAGTCTCGGTCCATGGTGGTCGAAGCCAAAACCAAAACCAGCAGCGAAGACAGAATCGCCCGCCATTCTCGCATCCGTAAGAAGGTGTACTGTTTCTTCTCTTTCGATTGCTCTTGAGGATAGTGTTTAATTGTTACTTGAGACAAGTTTTGGGGGTGAATAATGTAGAATTGCGATGACATTTAGTGCTTTTTAGAGTCTGGGAACACAATGTAACGATGTTGTTGCTTATGCGTTGAATTCGTAACCAGTTCTAGAAAATTTAAGCATATGTTTGAGTTCGTGCGTGTATAGTGAATCTCTCCAGCTTCTTGAAGGTTTTGATTTATCCAAATATGCATAACTGTGACATATTTTTCGAAAGTGAATGCAAATTTCACAATGAAAATGGATATGCGATTCATTCTCTTTCTTTGCATGAATCTTGTTTTCTTCTTATTACCGTTACACTTTGATAGGTTAACGGTACAACAGAGAGGCCAAGGCTCTGCGTTTTCCGTTCAAACAAGCATCTTTATGTTCAAGTGATTGATGATACTAAGATGCACACCTTAGCTTCAGCCTCCACTAAGCAGAAACCTATCTCTGAAGAGTTTGACTACACTTCTGGACCAACCATTGTAAGTTCATCTTCGACTTTTCAAATTTTGCAATTAGAAAATGAATCTATGGTTGCCATTTAGCACGAGTCACTTGACACTCAACTCGATTTCTCTTTGGCCATATACTGATATTCTTACGCTTTGGTATTGAGTAGGAGGTAGCGAAGAAAGTTGGGGAAGTTATAGCAAAATCTTGCTTGGAGAAAGGGATCACAAAGGTGGCCTTTGACCGTGGTGGTTACCCTTACCATGGACGCATTGAGGCTCTTGCCGCTGCAGCACGTGAACACGGTCTTCAGTTTTAACCCTCGTCTTTCCTTCTTTCTTTCTTTCTGAGGAACCAACCGCATATGAATGTAGAGAACCCATTTCCCTCATTTGAAATGTTGAAATTTTTTCTATAATTTTGATATAGCCTAAGAACATGTATCCGAACATTTCACAAAAGTATCATAAGTTGCATAAGAACTACAGCAACTTCAGTGAATCAAGCAAGAGTGTTTCCGGAACAAGATCAAAGAAAGTTAGAAAGGTATCTGTAAAAAGCAGACAAGAGTTGTGGACACCAAAGTGGAGCTACCTTTAAACAAGAAAATACTAGTGAGAAAGCCAGTTCTAGTTGCCCAAACACGACATCTGATATAGCTTTCTACAAAACCTAGACATCTTTAACTTTGTCAAATCCAGATTTTGCTGAGGTTTGTTTACCTTAAATTCTATAATAAATTCTTTAACTTTGTCAAATCCAGATTTTGCTGAGAATATTTTTCAAATTTCTTATAAAATCTAGGGTATTTATAAAAATCTCCCTTAAATTATTTTCTATTTCCTACCAAAAAGAGAAAAGAAAGAAACTGTAGAGCCAATCTAAAGATTTCCCGCGTCGTCGACAGGAGATGCTCACCGGACGGGAGAGCTTGCTCCGGTTAATTGGGAAACGCCGGCGATCTCTTCCCAATCGCCACCATATTCTCTCCGTCCCTACTCCGGTATCAATCGTTTCCTCAAATTAATTACCATTTTCCCCCAATCGTATCAAAGTAACATCCTTTATCCCAAATTTCCCTAGAATTCGTTGAATCTCGAGGTCAACGTCTATGGCAATCTTATCTCATTAGCCGGAGATGATGGTTGTTCTTTGGAGAATCAGACTCCTCTCGATGACCCGAGCAAATTCTCTGGTGGGTTTTAAGAAATGTGTTGTCTACATGCTCATCTTCGTTAAGGGATTTTGAAACTAACAAATTTGGTACACCTCCTCAGATGATTTGAGTCTATCCACGAGGAAGAAACGGAGATTAACTCAGACCACTCTGCTTCAGTCAAGTTTCTGGTCAGTGCCAAAACAATCTGAAGATGGTCTTGTATTCTGTACACAGCAGCAACCAATACTCGATTCTGAAACTTCTGAATTCAATTTGGTGCAAATAAGTGAGCTTAGTGACTCCATTTGCTGCAAGGTTGAAGATGGTTCATGTTCTCCAAGTAGTGAGGAGATTTTGAAAACTGTGACTTTAGATGAAGCCAATGGTGAGGCTATTCATTCCTTTATAGTTGGTAGGAAGTTCAGTGATGTTCAGGATTTAAAGATTGGGGGTAACATCTTTCTTTTGAGACATCCTGAGAATGTCAAGGATAGCAACGCTATAAAGGTTTCTTTCCTTTCCTTTAACATTGTCTTCTTGAGTGTGAATTCTTGTATCTTTATCTGTTGGCTGCTAAAAACATTCTATTTATCCTTTCACACTAGGTTCTTTCTGCAGACTCTGAAATGCTTGGGTATATACCTAAAGATATTTCCCAGTGCTTGTCCCCGCTGATTGATGAGTATGACCTTAAGTTTGAGGTTGGTGACTGATTTCTATGTCTTCTTGTTATGCTTGCTCTGATATAAGCTGAAAGGTTGATATATACAACATCAGTGCAAATGATGTAGCCATGCTTTATTTGTAGGGAACAATAATATCGGTTCCGAAGAATTCTTCTGAAGCTGTTCCAATCAAAGTTGTTTGTCACAAGATGACATCTGATGGTTGGAAGGAATGTGAATTTTATGGAGATGTTAAACCTCTTTGGGAGAGAGTTCTTCAGGCTGTTGAGCATCAGATGCAATTTCCGCCCAAAACAACAAGATACCAGTTGAACTTTAACGTCTTACTACAAGAGGTTCTAATAGGCTGCTCTCACCTTTTCACAGCCGATGAAAAGGCATTCTTGGGTATTCACGTATGATTTTTTTTGGTTTCCTTCTTGATGTTGTTGGAATTATTGATTTACTGTTATACACTATTGTTTTTTGTTTTGTTTTACAGAATCTTTCCCCTCTCTTTCAGAAGATAGCCAGAGACTTTTTGTCCGTCTTTACACACGAAAAGGTGTATACACTATTAGATTTCGTTTTTGTATTACCCCTTGTAGTTTTATTTGTTTGCTCTCAGTATGGTGTAAATGTTCCTAGACAAACTGCTATGAAGCGATGTTGAACAAATAAAACAAGGATTAGGGCATCCTTAGTGTCCGTTTCTTACCTATTTTCATACATTAGTTATTGTCGACACTTTGTTTTCTGTCGTTTTGAATAAACTTCAGTGGTCACTGATTAAATTCTGATGGGCAGTAGGTAGAATGATGTTAGGTTTTGTAGAAAGCTATATGGTCTCAGTTGCTGTGTCCGGGTAATTGGAACTGGCTTCTTTGCTTTCTTGTTTAAAGTAGTTGCTCTTCTGGTGGCCATGACTCTAGTCTGATTTTTATAGTAACCTTTCTTTGATATTGTAGTTGTCCCAGAAATACTCTTGCTTGAATCAGGGAAATTACAATTCTTATGCGCTGATAATGATAATTTTGTGAAATGTTTGGATACCTGTTTGTTCAGGACCTTGGTTTAGGCTATCAAATATTTCATACCATGAGGTGTCTGATTCTTTTCAAGCCCTGAAGGATCTAACAGGTAAATGATATGCGCTTGTCAAGATACACACCAAGAACTTCTTCTGGTTGCTAAACTTTCATGTTCGAAAAAGGCTAATATCTATATGATGTTCAGTCAAGGGATTTATGAGTTCAGTGAAGGACGCAAATGAACTAGATTTCCAAAAAATGAAGGAGATCATAGAGTTGCTTAACGTCACCGAACTTCGTGATATCTTATCTATGAACAAGGTTGGACCACACTAACTTAAAGATGTTTGCTCTGTTTATTGGAAGTATCGGATGTCAAAGGTTGTAGCTCTCTTATTGGTTTGCTTGAAATATGGTGTGCTTTATTGGTGGTACAGGTGTTCAGTCGAGGCTCAAGAAAGAGAGACCTTATAAATTCACTTTGGTCTTGTTATAATGATGGAACGAGGTTCGTTTGTAATCCTTTGTAATACGATTTTTGAAGCTTCTTTCCTTTTGTAGCAGTTTCTGTTTCTCTCTGAGGTTGAGTTGTGTTATTTAACTTTTAGGATAAATCTAGCAACAATGATTCTAGAAAAAACAGGACTTTGTGCTAAGATATCCAGTGCAGCAGAATCTATCATATGGCGTGTTGAGGTGAATTTTGGATTTTCTACTTGCAGAAATTAGTTGACTTTATTTTAGGACTAGAAGAATAAATCTGGTTTTTTGTTGCAGAGGCTTTTCTTCCTCAATGGAGAACAAGATTTATCTTCTTTTGTATTACTGGATCTCGGTATTATCAAATACCCAAGTTACAAATGCATTGAGTCAGAGCAAATATTTTCGAATCAGACAAAGCTTCTAGCATATGAAGAGGTGCTTACTTGTCTATATTGAAAAAAAAAAACCAGGCTTGTTTCTCTACTATATCTCAAAGCTTCAATTACAGGCCATTGAAGTGGCTCAGTTGATGGATGAATCTCTTGACAGTGAGGATTCTCGGACAGTGTTGAAATGCATCATGATTTCTGAAACCCGCATATTTAGTTCGTCTTTGGATTCTGCGCACCTTGCTGCATTTAACTGCTTTACCGCTCCATGGGTTTACTCAAAGGTGGTTCTTTTAGGAGTGTCCTTTCTTGAGAACCACAAGAGGCATGTGAAAACAACTTATCTTGTTTTTGACTTGTTCGGATTATCTTTGTCTTTTTGCTTGTTGAAACTTGTGTCTGTGGTTACAGGTACAACCAAGCAGCTTATCTACTGAGGCGGTTGCTCAGTTGTTTCAATTGTGACAGGAGACGAGGATATTGGACAGTCAGGTTATCAACAGATTTGGAGCACATGGGACGCCCAAATGAGAGCCTTTCAGTAGCAGAGCAAGGACTATTGGATCCTTGGGTGCGTGCTGGTTCAAGAGTAGCTTTGCAAAGACGCATTCTTCGTCTGGCAAAACCGCCAAGACGCTGGAAAACTCCCACCTTTTCAAATCTCATCGAAAACAAGATCCCCGAGGTTATTCTTCTACTCCAAAGTGAAAAAATAGAGAATACAATTGTTCATCTTCCTACATTGCCTTCAAATGTGCAAGTTTGCATTACAGGTTACCATTCAAGGGAGATCATTGAACTGTGAAGTTGGCCTGAAAAAAAGGTTTTATGGGGAAGACGGTGAACAATGTGGAGTTGAGCAGCTCGCATTACAGTATTACAGTGGAGAAGGAGGAGGATGGCAAGGAATTCATACAGAGAGTAGCATCTGGTTAACGATTTTCGGGCTTCTCATGTGGGATATTCTATTTTCCAATGTCCCGGGTGTTTTCCAAACCCGATTCCAGGTGAATGAAAGCTCACTAGTGATCTCACGCAGCGAAAATGAAAATCCTCATTCTGTTTTATGTTCCTGTTGTGCAGACTGCTCCATTGGACTTAGAGACTGAATCCTTCTATCTAACCAGGAAGGAAGCAATAGAGTTACAGCTCGAGAAAGTCTCAAACGGAATGGCTGAAGAAATACTAATCATATCATATGATACACACCGTGGAACAGCGTGCAGGGGAGTGGCTTGGGAGCGGTATTCGTTAGAGGAACTGAGAGCAGCGGTGGCTTGTGTTGGAGGTATGTGTGTAGCATCGCTGTGCCGGCATTTAGCTCAAGACTATAGGAGCTGGTGCAGTGGAATGCCTGATCTGCTATTATGGCGGTTCAAGGAGAATGGTTATGAAGGTGAAGCTAAGCTTGTGGAAGTGAAATCAGAGAAAGATAGGTTATCGGAACAGCAACGAGCTTGGCTTCTACTTCTAATGGATTCAGGCTTTAATGTTGAGATTTGCAAAGTAAGACCAGCTTGTTTAATTAAAACTTAATTATAGAGATTAAAGACGATTTGAACATGAACACATAAATACATGATTGGTTGCATTAGTAATTGTTTTCCTTAAAGAGTTGATCTTAGCCACAACTCTCTTGCCGGAAAGTTACTGTTTTTTTTTTTTTTTTTCTTTTTGCAAAAAGGATCTGTGTTTTTATTTGTTGTTGATATTTCTCGAGCGAACAATTGACAATAGAAACACGTGTAAATTAAATATCTGAGAATAGTTGATGATGTTAGATTTTGGTCAAGTAGCCGTTTGTGTCTTTGCTTGTTGTACCATATAAAGATGACTAAATTTTGTTCTTCAATCAACTTTTCAAAGAGAAATGTAAACTTGGACAAAGTGTGGTGGTCCTCACTCCTCACATGTATACTGGATAGATCTTATTTTATGCTTTAGTATGCTTTTTTTTTCAAGACTTTTTGGCATCATTTTCTCTAGAGGAATATGCCATTTTGGGATGGGAAATAGAGGATAATTTTGAACTCAAGTAATTACTACATGGACTCCACACAAATTTATGTAGTTGTAAGATTAAATATATTTATAAATTGGTGATAAACATATCGTTCTAATTATTATAGCATTATGTATGTATAATTTGAAATTTGATTGATTATATTAAATTTGTTTATATTTATTACGTATAGATAAGGGTGGCAAATGGTAATTTGGAACAGGATTTTACCGGAACAGGACGAGAACGAAAATTTCGAAAATAGAAAAACATCTCTCACTTATATTATGGGATGTAATGGAATTTTTCAGAAAAAGGTTTTAAAACTTGTTACAATTAAATAAAACAACGTTTTTTTTTTGTCAACAAATTTTACAATTATGTATTTAACATGTTTCTTTCAGTTTGTCTGACATAAACACGTTCAAAATGAAAAAATAAAAGAAACCTTAAAGTATGATTTATAATAGTTAAAATTTTATTTAAAAAACAAAAATTGAAACTTACTTGAATTTTAAATTTAGCCATCTCTCTTTTATATTAGTTTCTTTTAACATATTTTTCAGTATTATCAACGTTCACACTTTTCCTCACAATAGTTGACTACCTCTCTACTCTCAAAGAATCTACTTAATTAAAAGATTTGCTATTACGTTTTTAAAAAAACTAAATTATATAATTTCAAATAAAAAAGAAAATTAATATATATAACATCTAGAAATCATGATATATATATATATATATATATGTATATATATATATATATATATATATATATTATAAAAATTTTATTCTCTCTCCAGTTTTATACTTCATAAGCCAAAGACTTTAGACATTATGGCTAAATTCTTCTAATTAAGATACTGATAACCGATAAAGACGAAAATATATAAAACAAACCATGAATATGGTGCATAAGAAAAAAATTTCAAAACATTTATATTATATTCGTTTTTATTTATTTTGGTGTTAGTATATTTTGATGTATTCTTTTAGATATTGGTATGGCCAAATATACTCTATAATATAATTCAATTGCACATGGTGTGAATTGCTATCTAGTATATCATTGAAAAAGAATAAGAAGCGGTTGAAATTTTTTTTTATTAAAGTTATTAATTTAAAAAAAAAAAAAATTTATCTCGTCATTCTACTTTATAGGAAACTAGATTAGGTCTCACGTATACGCGGGATTATAATCTAATATTTTTAAAATTATAAAAATAAAAAAATAAAAAAATTGAAAAATAAAATTAAATCATCCGCAAATATAGATATATAATAAAATATTGATAACGCATATCCAAAATCATTTACCCATAGAAAACTCTAGCAAAAATACAATTATTTTTTTCTTTAGGTTATATATAGTTTGGTTTATTTTTATTTGAATAAGATTTATTTATTTTTAATCATATTTGATTTTTGTTCAAATGGACATAAAAATAAATTAGTGATGTCGTTTTGAATTTCTTTACTCGTTTTAATTCGGATGATTGACATTTAAAAAAAAAGTATTTATGATTATTAAATTTTCTTCTAATTTTGGTTTATTTTTCAGAAAACTTAATTTAATTTATTATTATGAATTTGTCGTAAAAAAAAATTTATATATTGTTTTATGATTATTAAATTTTTCTTTAAATTTGGTTTTTATTTTCTTATAAAAAAATAAAAAAAAATTACAACAAAATATTAAGTTAAAATAACTTTTAAAAAAAATGTTTTACCAATGTAATGAACTTGGAGATATGATGGTACTTTTGAAGAAAAGTGTTTTGTTTGTTGAGAAAATATGAGATTACTTATTTGTTTATATAGAGTTCAATATTTACAGTTTTTTTTTCTTTTACAATTAGAAATTTTCTTAATAATGGAAATTTACTTTTTTAAGAAATAATAATTTGAATATTTTCCTTAAAGAATTTTATTTTCCGAATAATGGTAGTTAATTATCTTTTTGTATAGTTTCCTTATATTAATTTTTTACATTTTTAAAACTTGACACGTGTCGAAATCTTGAATCGATGGATATGACACGTGTCGTGATCTTGTGAGTTAGTAACTTTTGAAAACCCTCTTTTATATAATAAGATTGTGTCAATATTAAAGGTTCCCAAACTAAAGGAGATCTATGTATATATAAAAAGATTCACGTGTGCACAGAACTACATATATATTTATTACATATTTAAAAGAGTTTTATACAAAAAAACCCTTCAAATCGCTATTTTTTGCAACTTTATTCTCCATCTCCGAAAAATGCTAATTAAACATACAAAGTCAAAAATAATAAGCAATATAACCTTTATATGTATCTTATAAATGTTTTTACAGTCACATATTAAATTTTCAAAATATTAAATGTGTATTTGGACTTTTAGTCACAAGAGTTTCGATTTGATATATTATTTATCAATATTGTACGAATTTGATGGTAATGACGAGGGATTATATTGCATATTAATTTTAACTTTGCATGTGTATTTTTTTGAATAACAGATAAAATTATAAAAAACGACAAGTGTTTTTTGCAAAAAAAAAAACAGTGTATAGTAATTAAATCCATATACGGAGAAAATAAAAGGCCAAAATAGGTGGCACGTTCTTAGAAATGAGTCACAGATAGGGACAACAAGAGCCTTAAGTAAAAGGAAAAATGATTACTAGCTACACAAACTATGAAACAATACATAACCACATACACGAACTATCAAAATCTCATTCTAACTACACCAACAAACAAATAATGCATAGTGACATACACAGACTAAGAAACACTACATAGCTACACATACGAACTATCAAAATGTCATTTTAACTACACCAACAAATAAATAATGCACAATAACATACACAAAGTATTAAAAATAATATTTACATAATATATTTTATATACAGTAATTAAAACTAATATACTTTAGTTTAAGTAAAGAAAAAAATAAAAACACATATATAAAATCTAATTAGTTATTATGTATGAAAAAATAGTTTTAAAATATATAATAATCTCACATTTTAAACAAAAGAAAATATAATTCTTAAAAAGAGTATTTATTTTGACAATTTGAGGCGCTAGGCGGTGCACGAACGCTTAACGCCTAGCTGTATACGCGAACGGAGTAGATAGCATAGATACATATATATATATATTTAGTAACCAGTGTCGTTTTATGGTTTTATTTTTGTTTCACAAAAGAGTGTCGTTTTGTATTTCCAATGCATATATTTAGTAGTATTTCCATTGGAAATACAAAATGACACTCTTTTGTAAAACAAAAATAAAATCTTAAAACGACACTCTTTATGAAACGGAGGGAGTATGATATATTCTGTAAATATTATTTTTATATAAATATATAATATATATATTAATCGTAGAGACAAAAATGGAAATACTACTATATATATATGCATTGGAAATACAAAACGACACTCTTTTGTGAAACAAAAATAAAACCTTAAAACGACACTCTTTACTTACTATATATATATATATATATGTATCTATGCTATCTACTCCGTTCGCGTATACGGCTAGGCGTTAAGCGTTCGTGCACCGCCTAGCGCCTCAAATTGTTAAAATAAATACTATTTTTAAGAATTATATTTTCTTTTGTTTAAAATGTGAGATTATTATATATTTTAAAACTATTTTTTCATACATAATAACTAATTGGATTTTATATATGTGTTTTTATTTTTTTCTTTACTTAAACTAAAGTATATTAGTTTTAATTACTATATATAAAATATATTATGTAAATATTATTTTTAATACTTTGTGTATGTTATTGTGCATTATTTATTTGTTGGTGTAGTTAGAATGACATTTTGATAGTTCGTATGTGTGGCTATGTAGTGTTTCTTAGTCTGTGTATGTCACTATGCATTATTTGTTTGTTGGTGTAGTTAGAATGACATTTTGATAGTTAGTGTACGTGGTTATGTATTCTTTCCTAGTTGTTGTAGATAGTAATCATTTTTCCTAAGTAAAAATGTAGTTTGACCCAAAAACAAAAAAAAGAAAAGTGAAAAGTAGTTAAACTATACCATTGTCTGATGAGAGAGACGAAGAAGTCCTTTAGTTTTAGTTGACTCTCTCTCAAAAATCTTCCTTTGTCCGTATTACAATATTACTTCTATTCTTCTTCTTGTTCACCATCTTTCTCATCTTGCAGATCTAAAAGAAACACAGAGAAATAGAGAAAACAATGAGAAAGGGAGCTTTAACTCCTGACAGAGATCGTCAGATTGAGGAACATGAGTTGCAAGAAACTGGGTTTAGTCCTGAAACAGAGGGGATTAAGAGAAACAAGAATGTTAGAGAATACCAAAGAGAAGAAGAAGAAGAAGAAGAAGAAGAAGAAGAAGAAGAAGTGGAAGAATCTGTGGAGGGTATATTCGAAAGTAGAGAGGTTCCTTCATGGAAGAAGCAATTAACAATTAGGGCTTTTGTGGTTAGCTTTGCGTTAAGCATTTTGTTTAGCTTCATCGTTATGAAGCTTAACCTCACAACAGGAATCATCCCTTCGCTTAATGTCTCTGCTGGTCTTTTGGGGTTCTTCTTCGTCAAGACATGGACTAAGATGCTTCATAAATCTGGTCTTTTGAAACAACCCTTTACCAGACAAGAGAACACCGTTATTCAGACTTGTGTAGTTGCTTCCTCAGGCATTGCCTTTAGCGGTAATAGAAACAAGAACCCCATCTAAAAGAACTCAAATTTTGGTGTTTTTTTTCTTGATTTGTGACTTTTTCTTATTAAAAGACAACATCTTTGAGGTCTTCTTCCTTCATACATAATTCACCTGACCCTAATTTTCTCTCTTTTCTTCTTTTTTTTTATTAAATTAAATTGCAATAGGAGGATTTGGGACTTACCTATTTGCAATGAGCCACCGAATAGCTAACCAATCAGGAGACGTTGCCCGTGGCGTTAAGGACCCTTCTTTGGGTTGGATCATAGCTTTCCTCTTTGTTGTCAGCTTTCTTGGCCTCTTCTCTGTTGTTCCCCTTCGAAAGGTCTTGATTCTGCTTATTCTTCTCCTTCTAAAATTCGAGAGAGAGAGAGATTGAGCAACTGATGTAATTCTTACAGTTACCAATATGTGTCTGCAGATAATGATAATAGATTTCAAACTACCATACCCAAGTGGCACTGCAACTGCTCATCTTATCAACAGCTTTCATACTCCTCAAGGGGCAAAGCTAGCTAAGTATGAGACTTTCAGTTTCGTAAATTTAACCTACATTTCTGAGTTATCTGCTAATTGACTTGTGCTCTCTGTATCAGGAAACAAGTCCGAGTGTTGGGCAAATTCTTCTCCTTCAGCTTCTTTTGGGGTTTCTTCCAATGGTTCTTTACTGCAGGTGAAGATTGTGGGTTTAACAGCTTCCCTACTTTTGGACTCAGAGCTTACCAATATAAGTAAGCATTATGATATTACCTGATGCATTGTCTTTAGCTCATAAACTGGCTTTTTGTCTTGTCTTTGGCTCATAAGCTGGTTTATTGTCTCGGCAGGTTTCACTTTGATTTTTCAGCAACATATGTGGGTGTTGGTATGATATGCCCATACATAATCAACATCTCTCTTCTATTGGGTGGAATTCTCTCTTGGGGACTAATGTGGCCTCTCATTGAAACCAGAAAAGGAGATTGGTTCCCTTCTAATGCTGACCCTAGCAGCATGAAAGGTCTTCAAGCGTACAAGGTAATTTCCTCCATCACTCACTCTCTTATACACCGCTTCTGCTGAAACAATTGTCCTTTCGCTTCTTCAGGTGTTCATAGCTGTCGCTATGATCCTAGGAGATGGTTTATACAACTTTTGCAAGGTGTTGACCCGAACCCTTTCAGGACTAGTCTCGCAGATCCGAGGTAAAGCTGATTTGAGAACCTCTCTTGCACGTGAAGAAGACCCTCCTGCTTCCCCATTGACCCCAAAGATATCTTATGACGACCAACGCCGAACAAGATTCTTCCTCAAGGACCAAATACCTTCTTGGTTTGCTATTGGAGGCTATGTGGTTATATCTGCAGTATCTACAGCTATACTCCCTCACATGTTCTCTCAGCTGCGATGGTACTACATTCTGGTCATTTACGTCTTTGCTCCTATCTTAGCTTTCTGCAATGCTTATGGAGCTGGGCTCACTGATTGGTCACTAGCATCAACCTATGGAAAGCTCGCCATATTTACAATTGGAGCATGGGCTGGTTCGGATCATGGAGGTCTTCTGGCAGGCTTAGCAGCTTGTGGAGTCATGATGAACATAGTATCGACAGCTTCAGACCTGACGCAGGATTTCAAGACCGGTTATCTAACTTTATCGTCTCCAAGGGCCATGTTTGTGAGCCAAGTGATCGGAACAGCAATCGGCTGCTTGGTTTCGCCCTGCGTATTCTGGCTTTTTTACAAGGCGTATGATGATCTCGGTCTCCCAAACAGCGAATATCCTGCACCGTTTGCTACTGTGTACAGAAGTATGGCTAAACTCGGGGTTGAAGGTGTCTCGTCTCTACCAAGAGACTGTCTTGTGCTGTGCTACGCGTTTTTCGGTGTAGCCATAATTATCAACATAATAAAAGACGGTCTTGGAAACAGGTGGGGAAGGTTTGTTCCTCTTCCCATGGCTATGGCTATACCGTTTTTCTTAGGGCCTTACTTTGCTATTGACATGTGCGTGGGGAGTTTTATTTTGTTTGTCTGGGAGAGGTTAGATGCGCCAAAGGCTGAAGCTTTTGCAACAGCAGTGGCTTCTGGTTTGATATGTGGAGATGGAATCTGGACTTTTCCAAGTTCAGTGCTTGCTATAGCTGGAGTTAAACCTCCTATTTGCATGAAGTTTCTCTCAGCTGCAACTAATCATAGAGTCGACAAGTTCCTGCGAGGATCCTCTTAGTTTTTGAAAGCTTAATGAGACGGATCTGTTGAGAAGTAAAGTGTTAATTTCTTTAAAGCTCAATGAGATGGATTTGTTGAAGACGTAAAGTGTAATGATGTTTCAGTTTTGAAAACAATGATAAACGGTATATTGCCTTTATCACTCGTATAGATAGATTGAGAGACGGTTTGTTGTATTAAAATGAGCAGAGATGATTAATACATAGCTCGGTGAACACAAACTATCGATTGAGCATGATGAATCCATTATCCAATTCTTGCTTTGAGCAACATAATCATCAGTCTTGTCGCAATTTCTCATTCATTCCTCATCTCACACAATCATAACTAAAAGAATTAAAAACTATTCATTCTCACAGCAAAGAAACAACAGACCTCTATTTGCTTCTGGAAAAGAGTTCTTTAAGCTTTTGAGGATGATTTCGCCTTGGAAGGTCCAGCTGTTTTCTCCTCAGCTTTCTTGAAAAGGTTAGACACTGTAGCTTGAACGAGCTTACTGTCTTTGCACTTTGGTTTTTCCTTTTTAGCTGGAAGTTCTGTAGGCAACTTGCTTGCTGATGCTGTAGTACCATTACCATCTTGAGATTCCTCACGACTTCTTGTTGAAGGTTTAGGTTCCAACAGAGGCTTCTCATCTTCATCAGATGTATTGCCTTCACTTTTATCAGAGTCCTCTGGGGAAGTTTCTGCAAAGCTGTGGGATAAATTTAAAGAAAGGCTGTTAAACCTGATACTACTTAGATAGCTAATTAATGGAAGACTAAAGATCTTAGAAAGGAGAACAAACCACAGAAGTCACATAGAGGCAAATGTATATACAACCAACACAGAAAACAAGGCAGGAAGTGATTCCCGGGAAAGGAATCTAATAACTCATCAAAATTCATCACAGATACTTTCAGATAAACGTATCATCACTAGCTCAAAAGAGTGTGTTTTAACTTTTAAGTGAAGAAGTTGAAAGGATCATACTTGAATTTCCTCCCAGAATTTCTCTGAGACTGTCGGACTGGTGTTACTTGGACTGGTGGCGTTACTTGAATCATATCGTCCAGGAATTCTCCATCCTCAGACAAAACATCCTCCATGTCAACTTCAGGTGAGTCTGTCTTTGTTGGTTGGCTACCAGTTTCAGGAGTCGCCAGCGTCCTGACAGAAGCTGCTCCTCCTGCACCACCTTGGAAATCAAACTCCGTTTGCTCTGCCTGAAACCAAAGATTTCTCTCATCATATCAACTAACATCTCTGTTGAAACTATAGACTTAAAGTTAATAGGTGAAATGTAACAACCTGAGCCAATTCTTTAGGGAAATCAAGACGAGCTTCTTCAGGATTCTCCTCTTTTGTCCCAATCCACCATGACTCAGAGAACACAATCTATGTGCATTATCAAAATGCTATAGAGTTAAGATACAGAAAGAAAGAAAGAACTCTAAAAAGGTGAAAGGAGAAGAGACTGACCATATTATCAAAATAGTCATCACATAAGACGTTTTTGCCTCCTCTAGAGAATTGGAGAGTCAAGTATTTGTTCTTGGGATACAAAATCGTTCCAAACAGTTTCATACGACCCTAAAGAACCACAATTTCCAAGATTAAGATTCACAGAAGCAGCAATAATGAACAAAAAAGTGACCAATTAGGATCTAACCTGGGGGAAATTGAGGTAGAGGACTGGGTTTTTAGTAGACAATCGATCGAGATCGCCGATGGTAGCGCCGGAGATAGGAGCGAGAAGTCCAGGGAAGGAGAAGAGAAAGCGATTCTTGCGCTGAGATTTGCGGATGATGTCAGTACCATGGTGTTTCAGAACTTGCTTTGAAGGTTTGAGAGATGAATGAGATTTCGCCGGAGAATCAGAGAGCAAATTGTTATCGAGAGCTAGGGTTTTCAATCTCTTCCTCTGTTTCGACTCTGCATCGTCTTTATCTCCTCCTTTTGCTCCACCTTTCTTCGAAGATGAAGCTCGTACCATCTCACTGCTTCTGCTACAACTACTACACCCTTCTTCTTCTTCTTCTCCACTTTTGTATGTCTCTGTCAATTTAACAAAATAAAGGGCACAAATATAAAAATCTTATTTTTGAAGTCACCATTGTTGTAAATGTTGCATTTTTTTTTTTTCTTGTTGATGAATTATCATTACAGTGATGATTGTGCAGAAGATGTAAAGGCTTCTTGAGTTGAATTTTTTCTATCAATCCTAGCTTGATCATCTTATTCGAGAATCTTATCTATTACGTATTGAAGCTTTGAAGTACAGCAATTACCCAGCTCAGTCTTTAAGACATAATGTTTGATCAAAGCCTAAGTATTGTATGATGAACATGGATGATAAGCCCGTGCAAAGCTCACACTTTCAGATAATTGTGGACTTAGGATGCCGTCTGCTACAGATCTGCACAATTCCCAGATGGCCATATTGTCATCAGAATTTTTCGGGACATCGCAAGCTGAGAGCAACTCTGAGTGATCCTGTACTATACTCAGAGCTAGCTGATCATGGAGATCAGGTTGTGTAAAGGACATCAAATGAAAAGGTTACACACTGACAACCTTAAGATGAACACAAAACTTCTGTAGAAATTAAAAGCCATTTTCGTAGGCTTCTTTTGCAGTTTCAGTCTTATATCATTTTAACATAACTAAGCATTCCATCTGACGACCATATTGAGTAAATATTCCAAGATTCAGTGAGGTTTCTAGACGTCAGAGTTATGGATATTTGGGTTCACTTTATAGACTAAAGGAGAATGTTGTCATATTTGGGTAATGGAACAAGAACCATAGATATAGTTTTAGGAACAATTATCTCTTTATTTGATGTAATTCTCCAACATATCCTCTCCTTTATTCCGACCAAATTAGCCATCAGAGCTTATCAAAACGATGGAGGCATGTATGGTGCGATATACCTTCTCTCTCCTTTGATGATGACGTGACACTAAAGGCTGATTCGATTAACAAAACCTTAACTCTTTACAAAGCTCCGAAGATAAATGTTGCTATGTCTAACAAGGCAAATAGAACATACGAAGGCATTATTATTCATCCTGATGAATTATCAGAAATACAAATTTAAAAAGAAGTAACTAATTTAGAGTGCAGCATGATGGAGCGGAGAAGACGATGAGCTAATGCTACATTTGGTAAAGGGATTGATGGTATTGAGTCTCTTTAACCACTTGGATCTCTTTTTCTCTCTAGGTTCACTTCTTGTTTCACTCATCTTTCTCTTCTTGCTCTTGTTCTTACCAAAGCAGCTCGGTGGGGATACATTTTCGTAGATAGCCTCTCTCGATGACTGCAGAGCGTAGATTTGGTTCTGAAGAATACACACTTTGTGAAAATGTTCATCCCTCATCTTAAGCATGCACCTAGCAAGTCTAACTGCTTCTTTTTTCATAAACAGTGCTTCAGTAGTAAGCTCTTTGTTCTCTTCCAAAAGAGAAGTAAGTTTGTATCCGAGATTTGTGGTTTCCTCAACAGCTACTTCTTTCTCCATGTCAAGCAACATCACAAGCTTCTTTAGCAACTCAATTGTCTTGAAAGCTTCTTGCAACTCTTGTTCTCTGCGTTGTAACTCGTGCTTAACGATATCTTTCTCCAAGTTTGCAGTCACGAGCTGCGAGACTAACTCTTCAATGTTCTTCTGCTTATCACAAGTGGAGACTTCCATCTGTTGGTAGGACAAGATCCTATGTACTTCGGAAGTGGTGTCAGAATCGCTATCATTGTCATGAGGAATGAGTTGTTTAGGGTTTTGTAGTTTGGAGTGATTGAAACAGTCCAACAGAGTGGCATAACCATCATAGAGATCTTGACAGAGTGAAAGAAGGAGAGGACGTCTCTGGTAAAACCATTCAGCACGTTGAAAAAATGTTTCACCGGTTTGGTTTTCTTCAAGAGCAGATACACGCATTACATGCATTCGTGACTCGAGCTCTGTGTTCATTCACCATCATTACAAACCAAGTAAGCACAAACACATACAACATTTTAGAATTTTTGAAAATGAAGACTATTTTACCGGAGAGTGATAACAATTGTGGAAGAGGAGGCTTAGAGGCATCCATAGATTTTGGTGATTGTTGGTTAAGCGAAGGTAGAGACACCGAGGAAGCTTAAAAAAAATTCAAAAACCTTATTTTTCAAATTGTAAAGAATGAATATGAACATTAATGGGCTCTGAATAATTTACAATAAATGCTGAAAATATTCTGCAATATGAATATAAGATATGGAAACTTTAAGATGAGAAATATAAGGATTTTAGAGATTTTTTGAATCAGCAGAAAGCATAAAAAAGGCAATAATATCAGTCTCATTCAAATTTGTAACGTTTCTATTACAGGCATTTTACACACATGCCTCTGCCCATTAACTCCAGCCCATTTTATGTTTAGTCTGACATCAGAGCAAATTATACATGCCAACAAACAAAACACGTTAATAGTATCGTCACTTGTCACTTATGTCAGATGAAAGAACGAAATTTTGTGACGTATTTTGTTACAATTTTAATCCTGATACCCACCATGCAGTGAGATCGACAAAACGAACAAGATAAAACATCTCAACATAAAAATAAACTGAATACAGATGCTACATTGAGTTCAAGAAAGGGTCAAAGTCTGTTTAGAAAAAGTGTGGTCATTGTCAAACAAAAGTATCATAAAGCATCTCATCATACCCATAGATAGAGTAGCAAAACATGAAATATCCAAACACTCGCAAACCTTGCAAGTTGCAACAACTCAGTAACAAGTAGACATAAGACGAGTCTTAGAAAGCAAACATGTTTATTCATTAACTAGGCAATAAAGATGGATAGAGGTGAATCAACTCACTCAGCAGTAGAACATAACACGCTTCACATTCTCTTTCAGTGCTGGGAGTGGCCTCACTGCAGCATTGACATTAGGCCCACGTGTGCTCCTACCAGCCATTCCACCTCCACGTGCCATGCTCCCGCTAGCCATCGAACCACTGTCTGATGTCTCTGGCTCCATGTAGAATCGAGCCCTGAAAGCTGCTAGATGTGCATAATATGCAGGTGGCACTACAGTATCCCAAAACAAAACAAAACACCAAAGACTTAATTCTCTCTTCTTTACATCAAAATCAAGATGTCGTCAAGGGAGGGAAACACAAAACTCACCAATCGAAACTGAGCGTGTGCATCTTGCATACCTGTGTACAAGTCAAAAAAGGTAGTTTTAATGTTGTTACTCTTATTTTCCTTGCTATCTTACGAACACTTAAGTTGTAACAACGAATATATAACAAAGGGTAAAAGCATCTTACGTGTAACACAAGTTATTGGTCAGAGATTGAAGTCCATCTGCAGTAAAATTGTTCTCATCCCAAAGTACGTGGTAATGGGCAGGTCGAGAAGTGCCCTGTTCATGGAATTTTGATTCGTTCACTTCAATAGAATCTCACCTAAAAACTCATTTGAGATTATAGCTGTTTGAGATTATTAATTATACCTGAATACCAGCATGACTACAGAGGTAAAAGTCGAACTCTGTAGGGTGACATATTTTAGAGTCCACAACAGTGCCTACAATTAACAAAAGGGGGTTAAATCAATGCACGGGATTTGCAGCTAAATAAGTATACGCACAAAAAGCTTTACAAAGATCCAATCACCAGGTAAAATATTTCCGCTTCTGTCCACCGAATGACGATCATTGTGGTTTTGAGCAAACAGCCTCGTGTGATGGCGCTTCTGCACCACCACAAACGTCACTGGTGGCTGATAACCGGCTTCCAGCGAAGCACAGGCCTGAAATGAGTTGGAATTAAAGTCATATTGAACAGAAGACAACCAGCATGTAACACAAGCCATTTGTTAGAAGTAGCTCTTAACACAAGCCATTTCTTAGAAGTAACTCTTACCTTGCGGATAGCATCAAGTTCATAGAGCAGAACTTGGTAAAATTGTCCCTCGCTGACTCCATCCCTGTGGAGAAATACCATATAAATACATTATAGAAGAAAAGATACAAAGTTATATAGTTAAGCAAGTGATATAAGCAAAGTTAATACCTGTAGAAGATGATCCGTAGCGGTTTATGCCCAGTTGATCTACGGAAGGCTATGAGCAACTCTCTGTTCAAAAGTTGGAGAACAAAAGGAAAAGATCTGTTACTTAAGAGCAAGCTGAGCCAAAAAACCAATTACTAGAGCTAATAACATCAAGACGTACTTTATCATGCCACCAGTCACTACCCCTTTTTGAGGATCTTTCCACTCTTTGAACAGATCCTGAATGAGCTCCTGTCTATGTGCCTGAGCGCAAACTAATCCAGCATATTTGGTGATTTCAGGCCAATCCTGGGATGCAACAACCTGAAAAAGGAATTTCATTGTCAATCAGACGAGCACATTTCAAAAAGGTCAACAAGGCCACAAAGATAAACAGAAGAAAAAGTTCAAAGAAGTACATTTTAAAACGAGATCAACTTACAGCAGCAATAGACGGGCTTGAATCCTCTCCAGGGTGAGGATGGGTAACATCAGCACCAAATATAATGGTGGGTCGATCACTGACTAGAGGAATCCGCCTTGATAAAGCATCAACAAGCACTGTATTCCTTCCTCCAACCTTCACATTAATCTTCAATGCAACATTAGCCATGTATTGTTTGCTCATCTTAAATACATGCTTTGTCAGGCAGCATTGAGAAACAATGCCAAGTTCAGTCTCACATATCCGTTTCAAATCACCTGAAATGGATATTATAAAGGAAAAACGATGAAAAGAGTGTTCCTAAGCAAAAGCAGACAATGAAGCGTCATAGAACATGGTGCATACCATATAATGATCCGTTATTGTCGGGAAGAATGACAATAAGCAGATCAATCTCTTTTCCTTGAGAGAGTTTGGATGTGGCATCATGATATCGAGTCTTTAGGACCTTCTCCACTTGCTCAGGGCGAGCACTGACTGGTGGAAGGACTGGTTCCGGATTAAATGCCTGCAGGTAAGAAATATTCAAAATAAAGGGTAGGAAAGGTTACTAATAAACAGATCAGGCTGTGCTTAACTGATTAAGCTGTGTTTTAAAAGACTCACCATGCCAGATACGTAGCACATTTGAGCAAGTTCCTGACAAAACGTACGTGCTAAATTGTCCTGCACTTGCCTAGAAAAGTTGATGCAGATCCAATTATTCACCGTTCCACCATTGATCATTTTCTGCAGTGAAGACTCATATCAGCCAGACAACAACAGAAAATGTTGTGATCACTTGCAAAAACAAACATGAACAAAACAGTAAGCACTTAAATGTTATTCATGTACATGCTAATAAAATCTAAGTGATCAGCATAATTACATAGGTATCAAAATCAGAGAACTGACAGCATAATTACACAAGTATCACAAGCAAATAACATTAAATGCTTAGTTGAAAACCAGGAGCGTTTTCATGCACATACCTTATTCATCATGTTCCACTGACCAACTTGAGGCAGACAAGTTCCTTCCCTTCCAGACTCGTGATACTTAAGCTGCAGGAAAGAAAACAGTAAACTCAAATTAGAACCCTAATTTGAGTAATTAAGATACAGAGAGAAAGTGTAATAGCAAAAAAACAAGCGGAACGATTACTATACCCATGGAGGAGGCAGTATACGAGCCTCAACAGAAGCCAGAGACGTACTTATTTTGATGCCAAACTCCTTAGCATAGGGATCTTCCTCATATTTATTGAGTCTTACCGTCTAGGCAATCAGAAAATATTATATTATTTGTTAGAAATAAACAGTTGAGTCTTCAACAGCAGATGAATCCTGAACCTCTACATGCTAACAAAATCTATGTAATAAATATATCTACAAAAAACTTCTAGAGAAATAGATAACAGGCAAGCACAACTCTGAATATGGTGATCTGTCTCACTATCTAGTATCTATTAGCTGAAGGCATCATCTCAAATTAATCACTTGCTTCAAGCAGTCACATGCAACCAAGTAAGAAGAAACAGACTTGAAAGCTATTAATTCCGTAATGAGCTTTTAACCACCAGTTTATATGAATTTAAAACAACTAGTAAGATATGATATGAGAAAGTCACTTACTCCAAGCAAACGCATACAACCAAGCAAGAAGAAAATAGATTATAGATTATACAACTATCCATTCCACAACGAGTTACATCATTAAAACAACTACCAAGATATGCTGGCAATAAGAAACTTGACATTCAAGTGGAGGAAAACAAAATTATCCACAATAAAGAAGCATACCTGCAAGATATCTTTTTCTCGTTCTATGGGGCGCTGACAGGTCACCTTAAGCAAAGCAGTGATCTGCCTCTCATTCAATCTTTTCGAATATCGCTGGCCTTCAACAATCTTGCATACCTGTACAACAACAAATTAGAATAGAAAGTATTGGTGAGCTAATAAAAGTTGATGATGTATTTCAATGTTACCTCCATTGGTAAGTAATTTGGCCTGTTAGAATTCCCAACTTGTAAGCATGGTAGTTGAGTGTGCTGTATGCGAAAACCATATGTTTCGTGGAAGTATTCTACAACAGATTTCTGAGTATTTCTTTCATCTACTGGGAATCTGAAAAGGATAAAAACAGAAAATATATATATATATATATATATATATATTAATTTTATCTAGTTCTATTCTCGAAAAAAAAAAATTAAGCTAAACCAAATACGCACGTCAATTCCCGAGTGGCCACAGCAGTCAAGCCAGAAATGCGGTACTTCCGGCGCATGTTTCCCCGATGAGTCACTTCAACCTTGACACCTCTAAGAGCCTTTTTTATCTGTTGACAGAAGAAGATTTGAAATCACTAAACAAAGAAGAGTAAATGAATTCAACTATTCACTTCCTATAGAGAGTGATCAATGACTACCAGAAAATGTCAATTGACTCATACCTTCACGCGATCAGCATCAGATAAAGGGCGAGATGAAATGTCCCGGTTCAGCAAATCGCAGACAAAGGTAATCACAGGGGATGCCTCTATGAATGCTGTCGATGACATATCTATAAAAGACACAAAATTGCAGCACAAACATGAGCTGAAATATTACAAGGAGATACAGATAACAAAAATTATTAAATGTAATACACCAAGCTATCGCACCAATATTGAGTGATAAGCCCATCTGTGTAGGACGAATGCTTTGGTAGAATCCACGCCAGCTCTCCAAGCCATCCCCCAATGATTGCTTTCTTCCTATATCTGGGGAATAAAAGGACCGGCCCACCGGAGTATACCTGTTTCTAACATGTTAGCAAAACTAAACCAGCTGAGACTTATAAGAATGGTAGTCAAGCAGCAAACTGGTACCTAAAGGTAGGCAGCTCACGAAGAACAATGTCAAGAACCTGCAGAGCTTCCTGCGGGGCATCCGCTTGTTTCCCCTCTAAAAACAATCCTAGGTGATGCAGATCAGCACGTGCAGCTAGCTTGATCACAACTTTGAATTCCCTCTCTCGTCTGTAAAATAGGAAATAAGTTATTTATTCTGAAAATTCATTATTAGAAAAATAAGTAAAAAATATAAGAACTTGACCTTTGTCCCCCAGCCCCTTCTTCCTCGTCAAGTAGAGTGATTCTGAACTCCTTGGAGACAAACGGAAGTGGTCCAGCAGTATACAGACTTTTCCGACCATCATAGGCGGGAAGACGCTTTCCAAGGTGTGATTCTTGATACAACTCAACAAGTTGTTTCATCACAGCACGATTAACACCCCTTGATGTAACTTCTGGAGTAATGGTAACCTAACAGAAAGAGCACACAGTTTGTCAGGTAAATCCATAAACAGACATTAGATGAAGGGTAGAAAATACTAAGGGAACAAGGGAGCCAAAACCCACATCATACTGGTGCAAATCCTTGTCAGGCAGTTCAGCAAAGAAATGGTTAGCTTTCACAATGCAACGCTTTCCACTCTGTCCTTTACCAGGCCTCATTGGAAACTTATAAGCCTTGCTAGAAGAAGGTATAGGCTGGATTGCTTGACTGGGAGCTCCTTGTTCAACAGAGAGCTGTTCAAACTGCTGAGCCAGAACAGTAGGTTCCGGCACCTGGGTAGGACTCACCTCAGACAGTGTAGGCTGAGAAGACACTGCTTGATAAGTAGGTGAGGTAGCTTGATGCAGCTCGGGAACTGATTGTCTCTGCGGCGGTCCAGAAGAAGGTCCACCTCCACGGCCACCGCCATACCCTCCTCGACCTCCTTGATGAGGAGGTCCTCCTCTTCCTCTTCCCTGGTACTCTTGTGGACCACCATACTGTTGTTGCTGGTATTGCTGTTGTGGTGGTTGCCCATATCCACGACCACCACGACCTCCCTGTTGATACTGAGGGTTATAACCCCTTCCACCTTGGTGTTGTCCTCCTCCGCCTCCCTGCTGGAAACCACCTCGCTGTGAACCACGTCCACCACCTGAGACTGGAGCACCTTCACGAGACCCAGAGCCTTCGCCTCCTTCAGATGGAGCATCAGTTCTTCTCTTTCTAACCATAATGATTCCTGTGAAAAGAACACCAAAACAAAACAAAACATCGAGTCATTTCTAACTTATCCTTTGAAAGATAAAAGCAAACATAGAAAACGACAATCAAATACCTAATCTGAACACGTAGTAAGAAAACAAGAACGAATTTATCATAACATAAAAGCAACAAGGAAAAAAATAACCCTGACTACCTTCGAAGACCAACAATACATACGCATAAAAACCGCTACAAAATCATGATACACAGAGAGAGAAAAACAAATTCAAGAGCAGACATGGAAAACACGTGGTATGAAACAATCAGAGACCTAAGCAAAAAACGAAGTAAGAAAACAAGCACGAAACTCTCAAAAAATGGAAGCAACAAGAACAAAACCCTAAATATCTTCGAAGACGAACAATACACACACTAAAACCGCTACGAAGCTAATAGATCCGAAATTACAGAGATCAACGAAGAACACAAACCTAACAGTGAACTATAACCCCCAAAATGAAGCCGATCCACCCATTCGAGTGAAAAAACGAAAGTAAACAAGCAGATCGAACACAGATTAAGTGAAGAACAAACCCAAAACCACCGCGATTTTACCTGAAAAACTACAATCTCTCGCCGGAGACGCTTAAATTAACCGAGAAAATCCGTACAAACACCAAACCCTACGTCTCTCTCTCTCTCGGAGCTCCTAACAAACGAGAAAACAAAGAAAATGTGATTTTACTGCTACACTTTAAACTCCACTTCTTTTTTTTTTTTGCTCGCGAGCAAAGCAAAGCAAGGGTTCTGTAGTGTAAATAAATTACGAAACTACCCTCGTCCTTAATTAGCTGGCATTTGATGACGTGGCGACTCAGGGTTGGGTCTTTGTAAATGCTGAGCCAAGGTCGTGTGTAGTCTTTCATTGTTTGTAATGCGCTCCTGACGTGGAATTGCGTAATGTTTTTTTAATCCGAAATTAAAAAAAGAGAAGCTTCTCGAAAACAACAAGACGAAAAACATTTTTGTCGCTTTATACACTATACCCAAATATATTTTTTAAGTATTTAGTAAGTACATTTTTACATATATATCCGAATAATTAATTAGTGTAATGGGTTACCTACTTAACCTCGATTAATCTTCAAGGTTTGGTGTTAATTTATTATATTCGTTCAAGTAACTATTTATTATGTACCCGAGATAATGCATGAAGACTAGTCGTCATTGATAATAAACCGGCCGTCGTTTATCTAATTATAGACCTACCAACTAATGAGGTCATATTTTGTTTTAGATTACAAATAAACAGCAAAGATTATTTATACAAGTATAAATATAACAATTTACAAATACTTGTGTGTGAACATGACCGGTCTTGAGATTTATGGGACCAGAAAAAGATTACGGTTAAAGAACCAGCTGGTTTGGATCTATACATATTAATTTGCTAAAATTTACATATTATGAACTAGTAATGAAGTGTATACCACTGTCAAGAAGGATCCTTCTGTCATGAATAAACAATTAGTTTCTAGAGAGATAAATAGAAGAATTATTAATTAATTGAGATGGGTAAATGAGATTTGATGGGACCGTTAATATGAATTTACTTCAAAATTTAGATAACTTAATTCTTTGTTCATTTAAAGAAATGATAATTTTTGAGAGGTTTTGCTAGTTTTCTAACTTTGGAAATGTGGTTGAGTCATTTGATTTGGGGAGAATTAGATATAAAGGATAAATAATCGAAGATTTGTCTATCTATGCATTCTAAATTGAAGTTTGGTGATATATGATAATTCATAATCAATATCCTATTATACCCTCAATTCTTAATTTTTTTGCAAAATCATTTAATAATTTCTTAAACTGATTTGATAATTTCCTAAACTAATCTAATAATCTTGGATTGTATTTCTTTATTTAATAAAATAGTAAAAAAAAAAATGGCAAACAAAGGATCAATACTTTTTTTTCCTTCCTTCTTCCTTCTTCCTTCTTCCTTCTTCCTTTTCTCTGTTTTCTCTCTCACTGCTCGATCTCTTCTATTTCTTCTTCTCAGTTCATCTTGGCTCGATCTCTTCTATTTCTTCTTAAAACTTCTTAGTTGAGTTCGGATTTGGGAGTCTTAGGAGTCTCGTGAGTTGCAGTTAACTTCTTAGAAGGAGGCGGAGTCGGATTTGAACTTAATCCGCCGCTAGCTCACGTCGTCTCCACTGGTTCTCAAGGCTTCGTCTTCTTCTTTTGAGGTATGTTTCTCAAACAACTAACTTAAATATATATCTTAATTAGATGACATGCGATTTAAAATGGTTCTGATTTTGCATGTTTATATCAATGTCCAAAATTGGACCAGATCGTGTAAGATTCAAAAGCTAATGGACTGTTGACTTGATTTTTGAACTCAATCTTTGTAAGAGCTTGGTAATGTCAATTGAAATCTTTGACTATGCTTTGATTATGACTTGAGTGGTCACTGACATTTGATCGATTATGCTTTAACATAAATTAAACACTTAAATTGAGTTGTGAACTAAATCCTTATGAGTTCTTTTGTTGGTTTTGGTGTTTAATTTTGTATGACATCGACATTGTGATTTTATAAACGAAAAGCATTTACTATTTTGTATTGGATTGAAAAGCTTTCACTAGGTTGTTGGCTTAACTATGTCATGTGTATTCGTAAAGAGTCAATTTCACAACTGAAATTGTTCTGTTGTTCTCTTCTAGTTGTTCTATATTTGGCTGAGGTATGAGTTGTTACTCTCTTCTAGTTGTTCTGTTTTTGGTTGAGGTATGAGTTGTTGCTCTCTTCTAGTTGTTTTGTTTTTGGCTGAGGTATGAGTTGTTGCTCTCTTCTAGTTGTTCTGTTTTTGGCTGAGGTATGAGTTGTTGAATCACAATCGAAATTCTTTTTCTTTTATGGATAAGGCATATGCGACTTGCTTACATTGTGATTGATCATTTCTCATGCTAATTCGTATTTGCTCATGGTGGTTTTGTTCTGATTTTCTGTAGACATGGAGAATGATTGTCCAAAAACGTTTATTTAGACATGGAAAGGAACCACAAGTGGATAAGATAAATAACAGCTGCAAAATGAAACTCCTGGCTAGAGTAAAGGAAGCATTGCCATCAGAGTATGATAAAGTGAAGAAGGATCCAGTGAATGCACACGTCTTCACAATACACGAGAATCATCTAGGTTATTCAGCTCGTTTGGTTCACAGCATCATGACTAGGCAATTGGTTACAAAGAAGAAGCATGAGCTATGGTTTGTGTTTGGAGGGAAGCCCTTAAGATTTTCACTACAAGAGTTTTATGCAGTTACTGGACTCAAGTATTCTGATGATGGGAGTTGTGATTATGATCAATGGGAAGATGATAACGGGTTCTGGAGTAAATTGCTTAAGAGAAATGGAAAGATTTCCATAAAGAAGCTGATGGGTGACATAGAAAGTGTAATGTTCATAATTATCCTTGGGGTCTTAAAGCTTATGATCATCTACTAAGTTCTATTATCAACACAAGATATGCTTTGACAAAAACCAGAAGCTATGTTTTGGATGGATTCTCATATGCATTTCAGATATGGGTGATGGAAGCAATTCCAGACTTAGGATCATTGTTGGGAGAAAAGATTGATAGTGAAATGACTGGATCTCCTCGTTGTTCTAATTGGAAAGGTGTTGCGAAGGTATCATATGAGGATATCATCTTTCTGGAGAGCACGTTTACAGAAAATGCATCAAATGTGAGTATTTATGTTTATCATTCTTCACTGTTTTATGAAACTGAAACTTGAGATCATTGGTTAAGATTTATTTGTATTTATGGTTATCATCCTGCACTGTAGTGTTTATCATCCTTCACTGTTTTATGAAGCTGAAACTTGAGATCATTGGTTAAGATTTATTTGTATTTATGTTTATCATCCTTCACTGTTTTATGAAGCTGAAACTTGAGATCATTGGTTAAGATTTATTTGTATTTATATTTATCATCCTCCACTGTAGTGTTTATCATCCTGAGATCATTGGTTAAGTAAACTTTCATTGGTTATTGGTTAAGATTTATTGGTTAAGATATATTGGTGAAGAAGTTGAAAGTAAACTTGAGATCATTGGTTAAGATTTATTTGTATTTAACTTTCAGCACTTATAAGAGAAGCTGAAAGTTAAAATGGATAATAAGAGAAGCTGAAAGTTAAGATGTATTTGTAGTTAGAGTAGATAGTACAAAGAAGCTCAAATTGTGGACTGATTTGTAGTTAGAATAAAGTGTAAAAAGAAGTTGGAAGTTGTTAATTTGATTTAGAGAAGCTGAAACTTATGACTGATTTTTCATCACTCAATTTGTTTAGTAACCAATGATCTCCCTATTTGTATTTATGTTTATCATCCTTCACTGTTTTATTTAATCTTTCTTGTTATCAACACTGATTTACTTTTTTTTTGTAGGTTGTCGTTTATCCATTCATTTCTTATTCAGGAAATGATGTCATTGAGGATGCAGAATTTGGATGGCCTGATGAAATCAACGATAGTGAAGTGGACCATTTGAATGATATGATCAAGTCTGGGAAAAATTTTGGAGATCATGTTTGGGAAAGTGTTGAACATGATGATGGAGAAGGAGACAATATTGAGAATGTGGAAGAGAATGATGTCGGCAGCGAGGGAGAGGTTACTGAAGATGTGCATGACGTTGCACATCTTACTGATGAAGAGAACCATGTCTCTGGGTTGACGAGACGTAAGAAGAAACAATGTGATCACGGTGCAGAGACACGCAAAAAGAAAGTTCTCTGTCAGAGAGCAGCAGAAGTAACACGTGGAGTTTTAAATGAAGAAATGAAGTCTTTTATTAAAGGATTGTTTGATGAAGGTGTCTCTAGTTTTCAGAGGATTGAAACCCGTGTGGATAAACTAAAGGAGGATATATCATCTTTCAAGGATTTGGTTTCTAAGTCTGGAAGTACAAGAATCACAAGGAGTTCTGCTCCCTCGCATCCATCCAATCCAACAGATCAACCTAGTAAAATTGTGGTACGTAAGAGATAGATATATATTTTGGTGATATGCTTTGTTTATTGTAACTCGGATACATATGTTTGTTGTTGTTATGTGACTATACTTTTGTAACTCGGACATTTGTATTTATGTACTTGTTGTTTAACGTTTTTTGTCAATCTTTTCTGATGACAGGACGAAATGTCTTTAGATAGTGATTTTGAAATTAGTTTGGGTACACAAGATTTCTTACACAAATCCATGGGACACTTATCTCAGCCATCACAAGTACCCGAGCTTGATCCTACACAAAATTCGCTTCACAAAAACGTTCATTTGCGACCGATTAAAATTGAGAGTGAAGGTAAACATATTCCCGACGTCGATGAAAATGAAAAAGATGTTGTTTTGGTGTTCGTTTCTGAGGCTAGATGGGATGCTTTTATGGAGTGGACCCATCTAAACACTCAGCACGAAGCCTCCATTTGCAATCGTCAGCTACGCAGCGTATACACCAAAATGTCTTATCCGATTTTGTAACTCTGTAGTCAAAGTTATACTCCATCGCACAAATTTCTAGAGTTGCTTGTAAAGTTTTCTTGCTTTTGAAATGTTTCCCTTTTTTTACCATCGAATCCACAAACGTTGACCCAACATCATCACCTGTTTCAACCTCATAAGCAATTCTACCAATCAATTTATCCTCATTCACCAATATTGATGCTTCTTCACGTACACTATGATCATCATCTCTTCCAATTGAATCACATGCCTCATTAGAATCGATATTCACCCTACTCTTTTCGTGGTCACCTCTATCTTTAAACGTCACACATCACGATATCGTACTATTTCTTTTAAAATAGTCAACAAAAATTTTCAGTTGCTTCTCATTCGTCATAAGAACAGGAGGAGAATCAAAACAGAGATCTGTTGGTAAATAGGTGAATTCCATATCAACCATAGTCTGTTCCACTGTGTAGTCTTCTGAAACCATCATCTTTAGCTCTTTAAGAATTGTTGTGGATTGCAAGGTGACTAATCTCCCACGTTTTTCTTCATCAATAATAAATTTCAAATTCTTATTATCAAACAACCTCCATACACCACATGTTACATAGATCTGCAACATAATTGTTTGTCACACACTTGTGAAATTAGACTTTAGAGCTTAGAAATCATGAAAATAGGAGAAGAAAAGATGAAGAAAGAAGAAGCAACGAGGAAGCGACGACGACTAGTTACTTAGGTTTAAAGAATTCTAAGCTAACTAGAATACAACTTCTAATAATTGTAGATGTAATCAAAACAAGAATATTTGATTACCTTAATCTACAAATTTTTCAGCTTTTTTCCTTTTTTTTTTTTATGGTAATTCGATTTTGTTTCCTTTTTTTTTAGGAAACTCGATTTGTTTTAAAGGAAATTCTATATTGCACAGAAATTAGTTTTTATTTTTTTGTAGAATATAAACAAAAACATAAGAACACGTTTTCTAACATTCAAAGAAATAGAGTAAAGTATAGAATACATATTCTAAATATCGTAGAAAAAATATTTCTAAATTTCGTAGAACATAAACTACTTCTAAAAATGGTAGAACATGTAGATTGTATAGAATACATAATCTAAATATCGTAGAACATGTATAGTGTATAGAATACATAATCTTAATATCGTAGAACATGTAGAGATTCTAGAATATGTATTCTATAATTCAGAATATGTATTCTTAAATTTTTAGATCAATTTTTATCGATCCAAAAAAGTAACAAAAACAACATATTCTAAAAATTATCATGATTATCGTGGTTTCTTTATCTAAGTTTCACAAGTTGTTCTTAATTTGTTTCAGAAAAATTGAATAAATCTAAATACAAGGGTATTTTCGGAAAAGTTGACATTTATCCGTAGAATGCATAGATAGACAAATCCTCAATTATTTATTCTTTATATCTAATTCCCCCTTTGATTTGTCTATTTAATTATTTTCTTTAGTTACACTTGTTAGAGCCTGATTATTTCAAAGTTTCTTATTGGGTTTCTTAAGTAATATTTTAATAATTAATTAGAGTTAAGAAACTTTGTTAAGAGACTATGATTTTTTGTCCTACAATGGTAAGAACCCCTAATGGGGTTCTTAAATTTTTTTTTTTTTCTGTAAATAGAGTATTTTATTTAAATTAAACATACTTTATATAAAAATATTTAAACATAGATTTCAAAATAAAAAACCGATAAACATTTCAAATAAGCATCGAAACTCAATTATCTTGATGACGTCCAAATTTTTGCCATATATGCTCAACCAAATCAGCTTTCAATTGTTGATGCGCTTGTCTATCACGAATTCTAGTTTGAACACCCAACATATTGGCGAGATTTGTAGGCATATCTGTAGAGTACGTGAGATCGAAATCTGAACTACCGTTTCCTTCTCCTTGTTGGAATCCTGAAACATCAAACTGAGTGTATCCATCTCGTTCGTCTTCTACTATCATATTGTGGAGTATGATACATGCTCTCATAATCTTTCCTATTTTGACTTTATCCCAAAAAAGAGCAGGATTTTTAACAATGGCGAATCTAGCTTGCAAAACTCCAAAAGCACGTTCGACATCTTTTCAGGTAGATTCTTGATGTTGAGCAAATAAAGATGCTTTGGGGCACTGTGGAATTGGAATAGATTGGATAAAAGTTGCCCATTTAGGATAAATACCATCTGTGAGATAGTAAACCATATGATACTCCCTTCCGTTGACAAAGAAATTCACTTGCGGAGCTTGACCTTTTATTATATTATCGAAAACGGGTGAGCGATCAAGAACATTGATATCGTTTTAAGTACCTGGAGGTCCAAAAAATGCATGCCATATCCAGAGATCATATAAAGCTACGGCCTCTAAAACGATTGTGGGTTTTCCAAAACCACGTGAATATTGCCCTTTCCAAGCAGTGGGGCAATTCTTCCACTCCCAATGCATACAATCGATGCTTCCAATCGGAATAAATTAGCAGGATATGTTGGAGCCTCATTGAAATAATCGTTCCATAAACGTATGTGACCTTCTTCTCGATTTCTTTCAATAAATCGTCGTTTTTTCTTTGACTCCCTTGTCTCCTCATGATTTCCATAATCAAAGAATAGATTATCGAACGTTTGATCGAATATTAAAATGTTGATCAAATTTTTCATCAAGTGAATCCTCAAAAGTATTATGGGAAGAAGAGGCCATTATTTTTTAAAATTTTGATGAAAGAAGTGGACTTGATCAAGAATAATAGAAAAGGAAAAAAAAAGGAAGAAAAACAAATGTAGACAATAGATTTGCAGAATATATAAGTAGAAGAAGAGGAAGATGAATGATACAATATGAAGAAGATGAAGATGAATATATAAGTATAAGTAAAAGAAGATTGGGTCATAACTTGTATGATTGTGCCGACACATTTGAATGTGCCGACAAGAAAGTTGTGGGAGAGTGATGGAAGAAAAGTAACAATGGTGTTGTTATATAATTATCATGTTTACTTTACATTTGTATGGTGTTGTTATATTGCTGAATTTAATTTAATTGGATTTATAATATTTAATTGGATTTTTAGTAGCAAAATGTCTTTTATAAAGAGTGATGGAAGAAAAGTAACAATGAAATCTCTGATTATCAATTAACAATAATGTTTACTTTAACATCATTTATATGTTTCGATAGAAATAACAACAATGTTACATATTTGCCACAAAGCTAAGATGGGCAATTGTGAAAGTGTCTAATATTTTATATGGCTAAGATGAGTGTTGTCTTCAAGCTGAGAGCAACCCTAGTCTTCAATATCGAGAGCCAAACTGCATCCACTACACACTGGATGACTACTCCAACCTTCAAAAACAACATATTTTGGTTAGTCTTTGCTTTCAATCTATGCATGCACTTGACAGGTAAAAATTCAAACTTTGTTTAAAAAAAGAGAAGTACCAAGCTAAGATGTTCTTCACCTGCTTGTTGATTCACCCATGTAAAGCTTTAAATGTCACTAAACATCAAAACTCTACCATCTAAGTGGAACAAACAATGCAAAGCCAATTTACCCCAAGAAGAACAATGACAAGTCAATTAAATTGACAAACAAACTCTAGTTGTTATACTTTACGAGAAGTGGAAATGTGCAATCCACTGTTCTTGTAGTTGTACAGTTGACTAAAGCTTGTTGCTCCCAAGTAGACTCTCATAAGTCACATTCTCACTGCAAAATAAGTCACATTCTCATGTCATATTCTCAGTGTGAGTTGAATCACTCCATCTCGTAAAGCATCAGTTAGGGAATTTGGTGCTCTCAAACACAGACAGAACACTAATTGACATCTTAGAGTAAAAAAAGAAAAACATTTTGAGCAGGTTAGACATACCGGTCAGTCTTATCTGCAACGTTGAGCAAAGCTTGAATATGCTCCTGCAAAAAAAAAAAACAAAGTAACGGTAGAGCACATTTTGTTAAAGAGAAGTACTAAAAACCAAGAGTTATTCCTACAACTATCAGTACCTATCCAAATCTACCACATGAAGGATCAAGCAGAATAATAAGGATGCTCACTCTATCAATGGTGCTGTAGAAGTGCAGTCTTAAACTGCCGAACACCTCTTCCACTGAAGGTAGGATCCAATCTATGAGTTTTCTCATAGACATATAACCGACCTAAGAGAGAGCTGAACCAAAAGCAGATAAACAACAAATTACATAGAAAATTAAAAAAAGTAGGAAATGGGTTAGTAGAAGGAACAACTTCACTATCAAATGACCCTCCAAGATTACCAACACTCTGAGTTACTATAAATTGTAAACTAAACAACTAGAAGTAATTGGGCACAAACCTGGCCACATAGGACTAATCTTAGAGAACCAAAAAGTAATAATAGAGGACATACAAGCAGGCTCCTTTATCTCTCCTTCTCCTAACGGTTTGATCAGCATCAGAAGGCACCGGTGCTCCAAATTGAGTAGTTAAGCAGAAAAGAACAAAGAAATCTGTGATGTTAGTGTTACAAGATAAGAACAAAGACATATAGAAGAAACTTACACAAAGAACAAAGAACAAAGACATATAGTTTAACATGTCTGTGAAAAGCTTCTTCTTTAGAGCTTCTTCAATCTTAGACAGTGGCTCCTTTTTTGCAATTAGACTGTCAAGAAGACCCATCTTCGACAGTCTCTCTTTCATTTCTGAGTCCTTCTTTTTAATGTCCCACATCCTCTGAAACTCAGTCAGAGTGTTTCCTTCAGCCTTCTCTCTTTTCCCTCTTGCTTTTACTGCCTTCACACCAGGAGGACGATTGCTAGAAAGATCATCTTCGGCACTCTTCATCTCTTCTACAAACAATCCCGGTGATTGTGAACCCTGTTCACTCCTTCTCCTTTTAGATGATGCATCAGTCTTTGTTGTTGAAAGCTCACACCATTTCTGGTCATTCCTCAACTCCTTCCATGCGTGTTCAAGAGTAAACTTCTTCTTGTGATCATTGAAGAAGATTTGGTGAGCAAGCTTAAGCACATCATTCTCATTCTGGCCACTGGCCTTCTCTCTTGTTGCAGACTCATATGCACCGCAGAACTTGTACACCAAATCATTGATCTTGTGCCACCTTTGCTTACAGTGGCTAGCTTCTCGGTGTTCATGTGATGCAGCATTTGGACTTTGCAGAAAGCTTCCTTTCCTGAACTTTATCGTTCTTCTTCGTCTTCCTTCCCATTTAAGTTCAGGAGCAGAAAGCTTCCTTCCCATTTAAGTTCAGGAGCAGCCAAATTTTGAAACGTTGCAGAAAGCTTCCTTTCCTGAACTTTATCGTTCTTCTTCGTCTTCTCAGATCGTTACCCTGAAAAAGTACCAAAAGCAGACGTAAGAAGTGAGAATCTAAGCCTAATTATCTTTTGTTTTGAGATCCAATTACATGAACTTACATCAACAAAGAGGAGAATCGATGCGTTTATCTTTCTTCTTGGCCTTCGATTCGATTCGATTACGGATGAAAGAAGGATTCGATTCGATCGATTGTGAATCGATCCGTTTTTCTTTCTCGATTCGATTGTGAAAGAGGAGAAGACACACAGAAAAGAGGAGAGCCAATAACACATAGACACGTCGATGCAAGAAACCGTCTCTTGCGTTTCTAATTTAAGAAACGACTCTTAATATTGTTTGATTAATTAAACGTTTTTATAATCTTAAGAGACGGTAATATTTCAGCGTTAATGATGCTCTTACTTTGCTTCTTTACCTCATATAGGTCTTATTATAAATCTGTTTTAAATTACTTAGGTCTTATTTGTCCTATTTACTTACGGAGTCAAAGATGATTTATACATATATAGCCAAAATTGGTTGCTCGTGTGTGGAGATGAAATAGGAGCCAAAGAAAGTGTCACGATAAAATGTCGCTGGATCCTTTTCATGCAACGAAATTTGTAAATAAATTTAGTTTTCTTTTTGTGTAATTGTAAGTCTACCCCATAGAGAGGATGCTTTGAGAACTAATTATTTGTTTTTTTATAAACATTATAATAATATATGATTTCTTATGAAGGACGAAGAATTCGTCAACTACTACCTCCTCGACCTAGAGATGAAGTTTAACGGCATATATATAATCCATGTTCGATATGATCATCCTAAGTGTTAATTTCTGTCTACCAAGGCGAGCGCAGGTATGTATAATGCTGTTTAAATCTATATAATTATTCTATTTTCGAGGCTGTCAAGACTGGTGAACGTAATAGTAGGGGCACCAACCCATGGCGAGTCTAGAACCGATCGAGCCATCGGGATGATGAAAAACGATCGAAGACGTTGGTTTACTACAGAGGTTAAGGCTCCTCCAACTCTCGAAGACTCCGTACTGATTGGCTCATGTTTGAGTTGTTTCGTGCGGTCTTGGCTACAAAGACTCTCATGACATTGATAGTCAATTCTTTGTCTTTGTACGAGTCTTTTTTTATGCTAATTACGAATGAAATATTTACAGTTTGTTTATTTTTCTTTTGCTAAATTAAAGTACTTAAATTGGGAATATAGTAAGACTGTCAAAAAGTATATATCTGAGGTTATATATTATTAGAGAATACAAGTAATTAAAACTCTTATTCACATTAATTGTAAAGTTAGTTACAGAGTTCCCTTATATACACTTTCAGTTGTACAAGTATAAAGCTATACAAGTATATGACTATACAAATGTATTTACAGTCTAATACTCTCCCTCAAGATGAGGATGATTGAAAAATATTCAACAAACTCATCTTGGACTTCAGAACTTCGAACTGAGCAGGATACAAATGTTTAGTCATGATGTCTGCAACCTGAGCATCAGTTCTAACATGAAGCAACTTCAAAATCCCTTCTTCAATTCTGTCCCTAGTGATATGGCAATCCATTTTGACATGCTTCGTCCTCTCATGGAACACCAGATTATGAGCTATATGTATGGCTGCGGTGTTGTCACAATATAAGACAGAAGGAGAAGATTGATCCACCTGAAAGTCCTACAGTAAGCCCCGTAACCAAACAATCTATCTAGTAGCTAATGCCAAACTGCGATACTCTGATTCAGCTGAGGAAGCAGAGACCAATTTCTGTTTCTTAGATTTCCAAGAGATTAAAGAATCACCAAGGAATATGCAATAGCCACTAACAGAGCGTCGAGAATCAGGACAAGCTCCCCAATCAGCATCAGCAAATCCTTTCAGCTGTAAAGACGATGAAGTTGAGAAAAAGATACCTTGACTAACAGTTCCCTTGATGTACCGAAATACCTTTAACAAAGCTTGATAATGTGAAACACGAGGAGCTGCAGTATACTTTGCTAACTTCTGAACCGCAAAGCAAAGATCTGGCTTGGTAATCGTAAGATATATGAGTTTACCAATCAGTCGACGATACACTTCAATATCTTCAAACAATTCTCCATCATCATTAGATAACTTCTGATTTGGCTCCATAGGAATTGAAGATGGTTTGCAGCCTAACATGCCAGAATCATTCAATAACTCCAAAGCATACTTCCTTTGGCACACAGAAATGCCTTGTGATGTTCTGGCAATCTCCAAGCCAAGAAAATACTTCAGAGGACCTAAGTCTCTCAATTTAAAATGAGAGTGTAGTTCTGCCTTGACTAGAGCAGCAGCTTCATCATTATTGCTGGCCACAATTATATCATCAACATATATTAAAACTGCCACAAATACCTGATCATAAGATTTAGCAAACAGAGTATGGACATGACCTGTTTTACTAAAACCCATGAGCCGTAAAGTGTCTGCAAATTTGATGTATGATATATCATGATTTTTACCTACTTTTAACCATGATATAAGTCATTTTTCTGAGTCTTTCCAGTAGTTTTAGAGTCTTTCAAGATCTTTTCAGGATATAGGCACATATGGAGCTAAATTGGATTATTAGAAGCTTTTGAAGCAATCTGGAGTTGAAGCAGTTCGGGGAGCTGAAGCTCAGCATAGATCGACACCTGAGAGGCATCGATCGACACCATTTTTTGGAAGAGACACGATTAAAGATCCTAGTATTGATCGATACCATTTACAGTATTGGTCGATACCAGTGATCAGAACGCGCAACAAGACCCGAAGATAAACCAGAAGCTTTCCTTATTTTTTGATTAGACTCCAAAACGTGTTTTAACTATATAATTAGGTTTTTCAGCCTCCAGAAAAGAAACTTGTGATTTTTAGAGATAGAGTATTCTGCAATTGAGTTTTTGGGAGAAGAACCTTGAACCCTCTTTGTATTCTTACTCTATTTTACTTATGATATTTATTCTATTCATGATGTTTGTCTCATTTACCATGTCTGAGTAGATTCACTGTTAGGTTTAGGGTAGTTTAAAAAGTATTTGATGAATTATTAGATCTGATTTATTTATTAAGGAATATCAATAGAGCTTTTCACCTAGACTTGAGATTAATACTTATACTAGCCTCGCGAACTAGAAAATGATGTTAGGTTGATTAATTGGCACAAAAGTGTGATTAGTTTCCTGAACTAGTGTTTGGTGAGTAAAAGACCTATTCGCAAAGAAATTTGGTTTAGGATTTTGTGAACAATTGAACTTGATCGTTAATGCTTGTTTAAATTTATAGAATTTGCAAAGGAATTTGGAATTCTAGGTTTAGACATAGATAGTCTTCGCAACGACAGTTGATTTACTTTAAATCTGTGTTTCAAGTTCAAGAGCGGAGCTTATTTCATTCTTGACATTTGATTTGATTGATAATTCTGATTTGCCTGCAAACTTCCCTAAGCCTAGCGTTTTCCCTAAGCCTAGAGTAATAATTTGATTTATTACTCCGTTTTTAATCGCTTTGTTGCCTTTGATTACATTTATTTTGCTTAGCTTAATTCACATTCTCAAATCTATTGAGTGAACATCTTGAGTCTTTGTGGTTCGACCCCTAGAATACTACAACTACTGCTTAGATACTTTAGGGTATTAGATTTGAGCATATCAATGTACCATTGACGGGATGCTTGTTTCAATCCATAAATGGACTTTAACAACCTGCAGACAACTCTATCAGGCAGTTTCTCCCCCTTAATCCGTGCATAGCCTGGAGGTACTTCATGTAAATCTCTTCTGTTAAATCGCCATTCAGAAAAGCATTAAAGATATCTAATTGATGAAGAAACCAACCCAGAACAGCAGCAACACCAAGCATCAACATAACAGAAGAAAACTTAGCAACTGGAGCATATGTATCAATGTAGTCCAATCCCTCTTTTTGTGTATAGCCCTTAGCCACTAAACGAGCCATGTATCTTTCTACAGTCCCATCAGCTAAATACTTGACTTTATACACCCACTTACAACCTACAGCTTCTTTGTCTGGAGGTAAAAAGCAAACATACCATGTGTTAGTGTCTTCCATGTTGGTAATCTGTTCTCCCATAACACCATTCCAGACATCATACTTCATAGCTTCAGTATAATAAGTCGGTTCATGTTCTTTAGTGATGGCATTAATGTAAGCCTGATAAGGTAAAGATAGATTAGCATCAGTCACAAACTCAGAGATAGGGAATGGAGTTGTTCCCTGAATTGAGTAACAGTGATAGTCTTGAAGATGTTTAGGAGTCTTTATTTTTCTAGACGTGAGCTTTCCTTTGCCCTTATCAATAAAAGATGGACCAGGTTCAACCAATACGACCGGTAACTCATCATTGTAACCCGACTGTTCTGCATTCACCACATCATTTATTGTCTCCAAAGCATCTTTCTCAGGAATGACTATGTCAGCATTGTAGTGTATATCTCCAAAAAGCTCATCAACAGATTGATTTGGTATAAAAGCACTGAATGGAAATATCTGTTCATGGAAAATGACATTCCTAGATATAGATATAGAATGTGTTTCCAAGTCTAGTACCTTATAACCTTTATATCCAATGGGATAACCTAAGAACACACATGCTCTGGCTCTTGGAGAAAATTTATGTATTTGCTTTGATGATGTTAAGCAATAACACAACCAGCCAAATGTTCTCAAAGATGTGTAATCTGGAATTTTATCTGTGAGCTTCTCATATGGTGTTTTGTTAGATAAGACCGGAGAGGGTGTTCTGTTGATCAGAAAAACAGCTGTGAGTACACAATCACTCCAATAGGATATGGGAACATTGGACTGAAACAGGAGAGCTCTTGCCACATTCAAGATATGTTGATGGTTCCTCTCTACAACTGAATTTTGCAGAGGAGTCTCAGGACAAGAATGGTAAGCTGCAATGCCTTTGTCTTTGAAAAATTTGGTGAAGTTAAACTCAGGTGCGTTGTCAGATCGTACCCCTTTAATGTGTGTACCATATTGCTTCTCTACCATGGTTACAAAATCTGGGAATACAGTGATTGCCTCTGATTTCTGCTTCATTAGATATATCCAAGTTGCCCAAGAATAGTCATCCACTATGGTTAAAAAAATATCTGAAACCATCATGAGAAGATTTTGCAAATGGACCCCAAGTATCTATATGCACCAAGTCAAAAGCTTTATTTACAATATTTTTCTGAGATACAAAGGATAATTGTTTCTGCTTTGCTAAGTGACAAGCTTTACAATGTTCTAGAGTAGAAACCATATTTTGTTTTGAAGACAGAGACAAGACATCTGCTAAAACTTCCAAACGCTTATGACAAAGATGTCCAAGACGTTGATGCCAAACTTCCAGATTGACAGAACATGTAGCGACTGATATTGAAGACGGAGAACATATTGATATAGATCCAACATCCAGTACATAGAGCTTGTTGAGTTGTTTACCTCTCCCAATCGTTTGTTCCCGTGTACAATCCTGAATTTCACAACCTTTATCATCAAACCACACTCCACAGGGTACACTGCTTGTTAGAGAGCTAACACTGAGCAAATGAAATCTGAACTGAGGGATATACAGAACATTAGTCAATGTGAGCTTCTTATTCAAAACAATGGTACCTAGTCCAACAATGTTTACTGCCACTCCATTAGGTAAATCAACAAGAGTGTTAGTTAAAGGATGATATTGAGTAAACAAAGAAATATCAGGTGACACATGATGTGTGGCTCCTGTATCTATGATCCAAACATCCTTAACAACAACATCATGAGAAGCAGAGTAAAAATACGATTGATTTAGACCATTGTTGCAACAGAAGATAGGAGGGGAAATTTTACCAGATGTTTGACTGATATAACCCGATGTAGATCCTTTCTCAATCAATGTAGGACTTTCTACCATGTTGACCATAAAACTCTGAGGCTGGAGCTTTGAACTGAAAAATGAAATGATTTGTTGAATCTGATCTTTGGACAAATCACTTCCAATGTCATCATTGTCTTTGGGAGAATCAGTGACAGCTAGGTTTGCAAATGCTATAGGAGTAGTTGAAGGAGTGAATTTGCTTTTAGAATCCCACTTTGGTTTCCAGCCCGGTGGATAACCATGAAATTTGTAACACATATCCACTGAATGCCCAATCTTGTTGCAATGTGAACAGATAGCTCTAGGTTTACCCATAGTTTTCTGATATCTAGTAACTGCCATAGCCATTTGAGATGTTTCATTATGCTGAGAAGACTGATAAGTGAATGCAGATGGATTCTGATCAGTTTTTGATCTCATAAGTTGGCTCTCATCTTCATCAAGCATATTGTAGATATCAGATAAACTTGGTGTTGGAATAGTATTCAAAATAGTGCTCCTTATAGCTGCAAATTCATCATTTAACCCCATTAAGAACTGCACAACTTTGCTGGTTTCTTGATCTGTTAAGAGCAATTTCACTTTTGGGCTATCTCCCTCTTCAGCCACTATAGTTGGCCTTGTGCTAGCCAATTGTTCCCACAAGGTGACTTTTGCCGTGTAGTATGATGCTAAGTCCATAGAGCCTTGCTTCAAAAGAACAATGTTTGTTTCCAGTCTAGAGATCAATGACAGATTGCTTTTATGAAATCGTTTAGCAAGATCTTTCCAAATAGCATGTGCATCCTGAAAGTAAAGTATACTTGCATAGATCTGTTTTGAAACAACATTGAGAATCCAAGCTTTTACCATGTTGTTGCAACGACACCAAACAGGGTAGAGTGGATCATGTTCATCAGGTCTTGGCAATGTTCCATTAACAAAACGAATCTTGTTCTTTGCCTCAATACTAACAGTCATTGTTATAATCCAAGTGTTGTAATTATCCCCATTCAATATCTCAGAGACGATAGACATACCAGGGTGATCTCCGGAGTGAAGATAATAAGGACTGTGTATGCTATCAACAGAATCTTGATTTTGAGAAAACAACGACCTACCACGCACTTCGGGATCGGAAGCACGATGAATCGGGATTATCAGAGACCGTTCAGAGTCTTCATGAACTGAAGTTGAACGCCGATGATCCACCGCAGCATCACCAGGACCAGGCGATGCCGAATCACGAATTTGTCGACCTCGCGTTCCTCTTCTCACCATTTCTGAACAAAATCGAGAAATCGAATTGAAAATCCAGCTCGAATCGAACAGAGAAGAAGATTAATCGGAAGATTCCGACTAATCGAAAGTGAAATCAAAGAGAAATTGAGCGAAATTGAAGAAAAATTCAGAGTTAAGCGATGAGCGAATCTTGATTTTGCTCTGATACCATAATAGAGAATACGAGTAATTAAATCTCTTATTCACATTAATTGTAAAGTTAGTTACAGAGTTACGTTATATACACTTTCAGCTGTACAAGTATAAAGCTATACAAGTATATGATTATACAAATGTATTTACAGTCTAATATATATATATATTTTTTTGTCAACTATCTCACGTTATATTTATATCAAAACAATTAGACTTATCTAAGTTTTAAAGTAATTTCAAAGTTTGTTCTCTTCAGTGTAAAACTAACAAAAGTTAAGTCTTCACTTAGGGCCTGACTGGTTTAACCGCAGCAGATGCGGTTGCGTTTGAAGGAGTTTGCGGAAGCAGGCGGTTGCGGTTTCAAGCGTAACTAAGCATTTTGAACGACTGGTTTAGCGTTTGGATATGACTGTGTTTGCGGGAGGTTTACGATTGGTTACCCAGCGGGTACATCATCGGTTAGATAAAAAATAACAAAGGTAAATATAATATATTATTATAAAAAGTTATAAAAACACAAAAAATTATATTGTTATGATAAAATATAAAAATATTAAACACAATTAATAATTAAAGCACATAATTAAAGTACTTAATAATTATTCAAAACTAATAAATTTTATAGTGAAATTCTTATTAATTATGCATTTGGTTCATCACTGAAAATTGTATCAAATAATGCGACAAATTGTAAGAAATGTGCTTGAATTCATAGATTTTCCTGATTGCCTTTATAAATATTATAAAGTTTCTTCAATGAATACAAACGACATTTGACTCGACTCCAACTCAAATCAATTCCAAACTGGTCGTAAATATTCTTAAAATATTTTTTGAAGTTCACTTGGAAGCCATAATTATAATAGAGGAAAACAAAATAGAGAAGATATGATTAGAAAATAATAATTAGGTTTTAAGAACTTAGAACCTGATACAATATATATATATATATATATATATATAGGGGTAAATATATAATTTTAACTTTTTTTTTAATTCCAGCGATGATTTTTTTATAAAAAAAATTTAGTTTTTTTTTAATTACCCAACTGCAAATGCCCGCAACCGCAAACGCTTACGGGAATCAGCTTTTGAAATCTGGCGATTTAGAGCGGTTGAGAGCGGTTCGGAGCGATTCGAAGCAAGTTCCTTGATTGTTTTAATCGCTAACAACCGCTACCACCCGTAAACGCAGCGTTTACGGGTGGTAGCGGGAGAACCAATCATCACCTTAAGCTTTATTGAAAAGAAAAGTCAACGTCATCACATTGCTCATGTTTGTAGTTTTTAGTTTATAGCACTAATCATATTGAGTTTTTATTTAAGTGAATATGTGATCATTTACCCCAAAACAAAAAATTAAGTACATGTATTTTTTCATTTTTTCAAATTAAATTATAAAATTGTTTTCCTGCTATCATTGTTATCTCCTCACTTTTCTGTTTCAACTATCACGGTTTGATGTGAAATGTAAAGTTGTAGAAAAAAGGTTAGATGTTGATTGGATTTCTAAATTGCGATATGTAAGAAGCCGCTTAGAATAAGAAGGTTACAACATTATTATGAAAAAGATGTTTGAGCAAATACTCTAAGGAAATTTTCTCAGTTATAAAATTCTTAGTTTCCTTTGTAAGCCATTATATCATCCATATATTGAAAATAATATTGTAAATGATGGCTTTAATTGTTAGCCCGTTTACCTTTGCGGTATGAAATACAGTATAACCTCTATAAAGTAATATTCGATAAACTAATATATCAATAAATTAATATATTTTTTTGGTCTTAAATAAGTTTTTCGATTCAAATAGTATATCGATAAATTAATAAAATATCATGGTTCCAACAATATTAAGTTATAGAAGTTTCACTGTATATTGCTTTGATAATTATTAATCATAAAAACGTTACAAAAAAAAAGATACTAAAAGCGATATTTTTAGTTTTTAATATATTAATCTTATAACGCTATTTTTTACTTTTTCGTATTATTTACTGTTTTTTGTACACGCTAAAAAGTTTGTATTGATTTGTGTTATCAATGATATCCGCTATTCTTACCTTCTTAATCATCGGATATTTTTATTTCCCAATTATTTTAGAGAGTTGTGCCTTCAAAATCTAGTTTACATTTCAACTCCAGTTAAATCGTGCGAATAATCTAGTTTACATTTCAACAGTTAAATCGCACATTCGCATACACCCAAAAAAAAAGGAAAAAAAAACATTCGATTAGTTTTTCAATATCAAGTCAAATTAATATGACCGCCGATCAAAAAAATTCATGGAAAGCGAAATGACATGTGAGGGACTCATCAGCTATATTAATGGTCAATGGATGCATTGATGATTAATTTTAACAATTGTAAATATAGGAAACATAAGAATTGGTGGGGCAAATATGAATTTACTTTACATAACTTTCTTTTCGTAGGAAGTGTTACTTGTTTGACATGTTTGATAATTTTTTCTAATTTTGGGAATGTGGTACAGTCATCCGTGGTGTGATTTGTTCGTTTAATATTGAATTCACTTTTCTTCATCTAATTGATTTGACGGCTCTTTAGTTTTCACTGGTTACTTTGTTATTTACCTCAAATTGGTGTACTCAACAGAAAGCTACTTGGTAGAGAACCATTTGAATTCTTATCATTTTTTTGGTAATTGAGATTTCATATACGGACGATACGTCAGGTTGACACGACGACGACTGATATCAAATGAAATGAATAATTACAAAAATGCTGGTTTCGTATCAAACAATAATGATACTATGGACTATTAGAGAAATAGTTATATTTCAACAAACATATTTCTTTTGTTTCAAGACAAACTTTCATTTATATGGCCCATTAATATTTTGTTATTATTTTGGTAGGAGTAGAAGATATTAAGATACAGAAACGATAACATTGATGTAAACCAATGTTAGTACTTAGTACTACAGTATATTGATTCACATAGGTCTTATATATGTTCATTGCGAGATCTTATGAATTACATCTTGTTGTACTCCTACCATATTTTAATTTACATAAAGCATATTGCGAAAATTTAACATGAGTTTCAAAACGGTGAGATCCAAAGATTTGATTATTTCCGCGCAATATTGTGATAATTCTTGGAATATATTAATGATTCGAATTTGTGTATAGGTCTTATTATTATTTTTTAAACGGAAAAAACTTCTAGTGGAGGATTCTTTATGGTTTTCCAAGATACAACATTCAAGTACAAAAGAGAGTGATAATAGTTACAATGAGATTACATATTTTTTTTTAAATTTCAAATTTCTCAGATGCAAACTTTGCAGAAGTAATTACAAAGACGAAAATAAACAACACAAATCAGGAGCCTGATTTAGATGACAAGGAAGCAGCTGATGTAGAAGATAGAGCAGATAGAGAATATATGACACGGCTAAGGGACAACATAGCAAATATGTTATGGGCAAATCAATAGAGTCGATAATAATTTTTTTTTTATTGTATTATATTTGATCAATTAAATTTTGATGTATTTCTCAAAAACAAATATAGTTTGTTATATTTATAAAATAAAACTTTAACTTTAAAAATAATTTTATTATATAATATATTATATTATTTTACTTGTTTTTTGGGATGTATTTTTAATTTGAGTTTCGCAATAAATATATTATTGTAAAATGCCAAAACAAATTTAATTTATAATTATATTAATGTTATTAATCCATTTTTATTTATAAAATATTTATCTAAAATATATATCCCGCACCGTTTTTTACATTTTCACCATTTACACATATAGATTGCACAACTTTTTTTTTTTTTTCACCATTCATATGTTGTCCTGTACCGCTCAAACCGCAGTTCCGCACTAGTTCCGCATGGTGTGTTTTTTCTATCTGTACCGCACTAAAACTGCACCGCACTAAAACTGCACCGCACTAAAACCGCACTGCACCTCCTAAACCATTTGTCGCGCACCGCTGTCACCATTCGAAGCCTTTGTTATGTATTAGTGTATTGGGCTGAAAATTGTAGAAAATTTGGTGGGATTTTAATATTTTAGAATTTGGAAAGATTTGAGTGAGTTTTAAGAGAATTTAGTCATTTGTTAGAGTTTTTAGGAGATTTTATATTTTAAATGATTTGAGATTTGGTGAGATCGTCTAGGTAGCCCGCAAAAACTTTGTTTTAAGTCTGTAACCATACAGTTTTCCAATCTCAAATGTTTAGCCCCATGTAAAGTGTCAAATGGTGCTAAATTAAACTAAAAACATTTGTTGAGAGAAAGACTCGAACCTGGATGACGCAACACATTAACCACTATAACACAGTTGTTATTTTGTGATATATTTGACAACCCTTTAATATATCCTAGTGAGTTTGTCTTTTTTTTCAACATAATGATTAAAAAGCTAAAATAGAATTCATAATTTAATTATAATAATTAATAATATTAAATATTGTTTATCACGGGAAAATTACGTAATCACGTTTTTGGCGAAAAAAATTACGGAATCACGTTTTTTTAGGGGAAAAAAATACATAATCACTTTTTTGCTCGAAAAATTAAGGAATTACGTTTTTTGGTGAAAAAAATTATGGAATCACATTTTTGGCGGAAAAATTACAGAATCACGTTTTTGGCGGGAACATTGTGAGCTCGTATTTTTGGCACGAATCACGTTTTTTGGTGAAATAATTTACGGAATCACTTTTTTTTTTGCTGAAATTTTACGGAATCACGTTTTTTGGCGGGAAAATTGTGAATCCGTATTTTTGGCGGAAAAAATATGGAATCATTTTTTTCGGAAAATTACGAAATCACGTTTAATCCTGATAAAATGTTATTCCGTAATTTTTCTGCCAAAAACGTGATTCCATAATCTACAATCTCAACCACAGATTGGAAAAGTTTAGATCACAAACCACCACTAGCATGCAAGAATCCTAAATTCATGCAAATCTCGAGTAAATCCATTCATAATAGTAGCTTCTCAGATAATTAGTGTAAGAAATTATCCTAACCTGATCTAATCGAACGATACAGAGCCAGAACAGAGTAAAACAAAGGCAACTGGAATCGATACATCACAAGAACAATGCTTGATCCCGAGGAGCTTGCTTTAATGGACGTTGATCTTCTTGTAGAGAAGAAGAAGAAGATTGAAGAGGAAGGAGATGATCATCAGAGAGATTAAGCGGGAGATTATATACACGATCGCGAGAGAAACTGTGTCCTAATTGAGTCTCTACCAGAGACGAGGCAAAACACGACATCAGTCAGGATTTGAGTTTCCTGGACATGGGTATTCAAATTCCTACATGGATTGACCCAGAACTGACTCTCGATCAGCAATTGGTTCTGCAACAAGTGGAGATTTCTCGTGTTGAGGAGAACAGAGAAGAGGAGGAACACTACAAGAAAACAGGCCATTTGCGATGGACAGTGGCGTCGTAATTCCGTCGCAAATGGCCTTTCGCGATGGATTTGCGAGACGCACCATTCCGTCGCAAATCCCGTCTCGCAAATCAAAATCCGTCGCAAATCCCTCGCAAAATTGCGAGGAACAAACGTAGTCGCAATCTCGTCGCAAAAAATACCCCGCAATATCGTCGCAAATTTGCGACGGAATTGCGTGAACTACGAGTTCATCGCAAAACCGTTCATCGCAAATTCATCGCAAAATGCGTTACCAATAGTACCCGCAAACACGTCGCAATAATTGCTTCGGAGTTGCGAAGAAACATTGCGACGGAATTGCGTGGAACATTTCGTAAATGGGGTCGCAATTCCCTCGCAATTTGCGACGGATTTGCGAGGCTACCGTTCTTATTTCCCTCGCAAATCCGTCGCAAATTGCGAGGGAATTGCGGCGGCATTTGATTTATATAATAAATAAAATTTTTAATTATTTATTATAATTAATAATTATAAATTTATTAATTATAAATAATTTTTTTTAAAAAATTAAAATTTTATAAATAAAATTAAATTGTTGAAACATTAAAATTAAAAGAAACTAAAATTTATTATACAAACGAAAACGAAAATCTAAAATTGAACCGATGGACCGGATCCGGTTCCGGTTCCGGTCTCGGTCCCGGTCTCAGGCCTACTCGTAGATGTGTCTCCAGGCTCGTGAAACATCCGTGCTAGCTCCGGATCCTTTGCCGCCAAATAGCTGAACATCTGATCGAACTTCGAGATCTTCTCAGACTGAGTCACGATCAGCTGGGCCTGCGACTCAATGATGCCCTGGAGGTAGGCGGCGGACTCCGCTTCTGCTGCTCCCGAGGAAGAAGAAGTGCACGAGTCGATCTGCGATTGCAGAGAACCGACTCCGTAAATTCTCCCTTTTTTACGGGGAGCGACCTGAAAATTAAGAATAAGTTTAATTATTTGAAATTATTGTAAAAAATAAATATAAAACATTAATATTCATACCTCGGTAAAGATCTTGTTCTTCACGGCGGGAGTCAAAGGGGTAGAGGCGCTCTCATCGCCCTCCGAATGCTGAGTCAACTCCTGCATCTTCGAAGTGACCTCGTTGTAGATCTTCTCAGACTTCCCGTCGACAAAAGTCCCATCTGGTCGCCTCTTTGTCTCCTCGAGGACAGCTAGCAAATCCGGGATCGAATCTCCGCGATCCTTTGCCTGATTTGTTTTTTTATAAATATCACAAAAAATTTAATTAATAATTAAAAGAAATGAAAAACTTACGATTTTCCGTCCGCGGGCCATGTAGGAAAGCTGTCCAGACCGATGCTTGGCATACCCGTCCCCATCAGGATCAGCGTACCGGGCCGCCCGACTGTTAGCGCTCTTGATCTCGCTCGCCGGATCCTGCCAATAAGCCACAAGGCCTGCCCAGACATCTGGATCAAACCACCTAGGCATCGCAAGGTCGCCTTCTTTCTTCCACTTCTTCTTCCACCGTCCCACCTGGTCGGCCATGCGTTCCTTCAGCTTCGCTTCAAACTCCTTTCGGACCTTGCTCGTAATACTGTACTCCCAATGATAGTGTTGCTACAAAAAAAAAATTTATCATTAAAAATTCAAACAATAAGTTATATAAATTATAAAATAATTAATTTTAAATATTAAAAAACTTACAGCAAAAGTCTGAAACCACCGTCTTCTGACATGCTCCGGTGTTTGCCTCCAATTGGCATGAGGCTCTTTGAAATCCCTTTCAAAGATCGAGCGGACCGAAGCGGCCACGCATCCGTCTTGATCAAACCTGAAATGTAAAATAATAAAAAACAAATAATATGACTTTATTTGTTTTAAAAAACTTAAAATTAAATTAATAAATTCAAAAAAAAAAAAACCTTACCAATACGTATTATCAGGACGTCTTGGATCAAGGCGGGGAAGAAGCTCATGACCTGGAGACTCGAGGATCGCCTTAACGACAAGATCATCATTGTCGTTATCATACTGTGCCACCGGTGGGGGATCTGAGAATGCGGGTGGAGGCGGTGAATAGTACTGACTCCCGGGGATGTCGTCATGTCGTCCCGTCTGAGAAGTGAAACTCGTCCGAGGAGTTTCTGGAATAGGCGTGCCACTCCTCCGAGACGAGTCACTCCTCCGAGGCGTGCCACCCCTCGAGAGATAACGAGAGTACTCGTTATTAACTCCAGACATCTGAAAAACAAAATTTAAAAAATTAGTAAAATAATTACAACGATATCATATTAAAACTTATAAATTTTAAAAATCAATTACTAAATGAATTATAAAATTACAAAACCTAATTTAACAAATCTAAATCTAAAACTAACAAAACCTAATTCTAAAAACAAAACTAACTAAATTACAAAACCTAATTTAAATCTAACAAAATTAATCTAAATCTAACACAACTAATCTAACAAACCTAAATCTAACAAAACTAATCTAACAAACCTAAATCTAACAAACCTAAATCTAACAAACCTAAATCTAACAAACCTAAATCTAACAAAACTAATCTAACAAACCTAAATAATCTAACCAACCTAAAAATCTAACAAAATTTAAAAAATCTAACAAAATTTAAAAAATCTAACAAATTTAACAAATTTAATAAATTTCTAAATTCTAACAAAACCTAATTCTAAAATTTTTATAATTTCTAAAAATTAATTATAAAATTTTTAAAACAAATAATTTCTAAATCTAACAAAACTAATCTAACAAACCTAAATCTAACAAACCTAAATCTAACAAAACTAATCTAACAAACCTAAATCTAACAAACCTAAATCTAACAAACCTAAACCTAACAAAACTAAATCTAACAAAACTAATCTAAGAAACCTAAATCTAACAAACCTAAATCTAACAAACCTAAATCTAACAAAACTAATCTAACAAACCTAAATCTAACAAACCTAAATCTAACAAACCTAATCTAACAAACCTAAATCTAACAAACCTAAATCTAACAAACCTAATCTAACAAACCTAACAAATCTAACCAACCTAAAAATCTAACAAAATCAAAAATCAAACAAATCTAACAAATCTAACAAATCTTACCTTAATTATAAAATTTCTAAATTCTAACAAAACCTAATTCTAAAATTTTTATAATTTCTAAAAATTAATTATAAAATTTTTAAAACAAATAATTTCTAAATCTAACAAAACTAATCTAACAAACCTAAATCTAACAAACCTAAATCTAACAAACCTAAATCTAACAAAACTAATCTAACAAACCTAAATCTAACAAACCTAAATCTAACAAACCTAAATCTAACAAAACTAATCTAACAAACCTAAATCTAACAAACCTAAATCTAACAAACCTAAATCTAACAAAACTAATCTAACAAACCTAAATCTAACAAACCTAAATCTAACAAACCTAAATCTAACAAAACTAATCTAACAAACCTAAATCTAACAAACCTAAATCTAACAAACCTAAATCTAACAAAACTAATCTAACAAACCTAAATCTAACAAACCTAAATCTAACAAACCTAAATCTAACAAAACTAATCTAACAAACCTAAATCTAACAAACCTAAATCTAACAAACCTAAATCTAACAAAACTAATCTAACAAACCTAAATCTAACAAACCTAATCTAACAAACCTAAAACTAATCTAACAAACCTAAAACTAATCTAACAAAACTAATCTAATTAGTTGAAATCAAAAACCAACCAAAACCAAATTAAATCAATCTAACCGTTTGTTTTCTTTGCAGATCGGCGGCGGCTGGAGAAGGAGAGAAGGAGGAGCGATCGGCGGCGGCTGGAGAGGAGGACGAGCGGCGGTTCAGTCGGCTGGAGAGGAGGAAGGCGATCGGCGGCGATGGGGAGGAGAAGAAGAAAGAGAAGAAAAGAAAAGGAAGAAGAAGATCGCGACTTTATTCTGTTTTTTCCCGGTCCATCGCAATTCCGTCGCAAATCCCTCGCAAATTAGGGTTTCGGATTACCAATTTGCGATGGATTTGCGAGGAAACTTATCTGACATCGCAATTCCATCGCAAAATGAAATATTTCAAAAGATTAAAAAAATTTCGGATCGCGGTTAAACCAATAAAAGGAATAGAGCCGCAATTCCCTCGCAAATGCGCGACGGTTTTGCGAGGGAAATAATTTGCGAGGGAATTGCGTCTATTATTTTTTGTTTCCTCGCAAGTCCCTCGCAACATTGCGACGGAATTGCGTTGACCAAGACGTTTCCCTCGCAATTCCGTCGCAAATTTTATAAAATGTGATTAAAAAAACTTTATCTTTAATTTAGAAAAATAATCGTTTCAATTTGTTTTGGGATATGTTTGGATGCAAATTCATTACTAGTTGAGCTATTAGACTTTGTAACTTTTGTATTTAGTTACGGTTCTTGTTACCTAACTTTTGGATCTATATAGTTACAGTTCCTGTATCTTGGGAAGGTTTGTTGAGAGAAGTGTTGCTTATCAACCTTGGATATGTTTAGATGTAAATTCATTACTAGTTGAGCTATTGGACTTTGTAACTTTTGTTTTAAGTTACGGTTCTTGTTACCATAACTTTTGTACTAGTTACGGTTCTTGTATCTTGGGGAAGTGTTGCTTATCAACCTTGGATATGGACTAGAGGCAAATGAGACATTTCCAAATCTTTAACATCGCAATCAACCACAAAATGTATATTGGATCATACTTAATCATCGATAACCATCTTGTCGGGCTAACATCTTGAATGAGTGTAAAATATTCATCGATTGCTGAATTTTCAAATTAATTCCAAGCAATTCCCTAGCAAATTGCGAGGAAGTTGCGTGGAATTAGACGCCTCCCTCGCAATTCCCTCGCAAATTTGCGAGGAATTTGCGTGGAAATAGACGCTTCCATCGCAGTTCCCTCGCAAATTTGCGAGGGAATTGCGACGATTTAAGCTAGTTCATCGCAAATCCCTCGCAAATTTGGTAAAATTTGATTAAAAAAAAACTTTATTTAAAATCGAAATTGCTTAAAAACATGAAAAAATTAATCAGATTCTTTTTCAGATTCATTGGAGTGTTCACTATGATCAGTGTCTTCTTCATCATCAGTCTCCTCGAACTCGTCAGATTCTTCGTCTTCCTTCGTCTCATCAACTATTATGTCTTCCTCTTCTCTGGTTTCTGGATCAATATGTAAGATATTCTCGGTTGATTCGATTGCTACAAAGACTTCTGGTGATCTTTCATGTTGCATTGCCACATCATCAACTTCCCCGACTATACGACCTCTCGGATTCACTTTTATCACTGATAACCACGTCTCCCGCATTTGCCTTTTCCGAGGGTAAGGAATATAACACACTTGTTCTGCTTGACATGCTAGGATAAAAGGTTCGAAGTTAGAAAATTTTTTGTTTGCATTGACATCGGTTACCCCTAATGTGTTTGTGCGGACGCCTCGACCGACCGTTGGATCGTACCAATGACATTTGAATAAAATGCATTTCAACCCAATAATTCCAGGATATGAGACTTCCATAATTTCTTGCAAGACGCCGTAGAAGTTTAGATCACCTGGCACGTGGATTCCATAATTTGCGGTTGACTTATTGGAGCCATAATCATACGTGTGAAAAGTGTATCCACGAGTGAAGTACATTGGGGCAGTTTTGATCTTCGCAATTGGTTCGTGAATAATCTCATGCAACCATAGTGGCAAGGGCTGGTTTGCACATCCATTCATCACCTATATATATAAACATAAATTTTTAATTAACGAATTAGATTATTTAAATATTGTTGGAATATATCAAATATGTATAATATCTTACTCTACTTACATAATATCTTAACCATCCAGCAAAATTATCTTCTTTGGACTTCTCATACTCTTTTTCTGGTAAACCGGGACAAGCTTCTCGCATCTGCCTGTCGAATTCACTTTACAAACAAAATTAAATTAAATTCGTGAACTTCACAATGAATAATATTAAATAATTGTTAGTTAACAAATTTAAATAATTAATTAAGAGATATACCTCTCAAACGGTTGCACTCCTTCACAATTTCGCAATATATAATTGTGCGCCGCACGAGTAAATTTGTGGTCTTCCCACCAAACTTCCTTAACCTTTCCACCAAGTCTCCCTATTTGGGTGAAGATATCTGGGACCTCTACGTTATATGTTGGTGCAACACCTCCATCGTCATATCGGCTTAGACGAGCCTTTTTGGTTCGAACGGTTGGGCTAAAATAATATGACGTGAAATGAGAGGTTTCTTCAGTCAAACTTCCTGCAACGATCGATCCTTCCACTTTTGCAAGATTTTTGGCCTTTCCTTTTAGATGTCCCATGAATCGCTCGAACGGGTACATCCATCGAAATTGCACAGGCCCTCCAAGAGCTGCTTCATGCGGTAGGTGGATTGGAAGATGTTCCATCACATCAAAAAAAGATGGTGGAAATATTTTCTCCAAATTACAGAGCAACACTGGTATATTATTCTGTAATTGCACAATGCCCTCGTCTGTAAGTGTTCGTGTGCATAGATCCCTGAAAAATGCTCCAATGCCTACACGTTCATAGTTATTATAATCACACCACTGAAATAATTTAATAAAATGACAAAACTATTTCAATAATTAATGTAATTAATTAATATGTACCAGCAATTGCTTCGTGGACGGTTGTCGGTAAGAGCTCAGCCAATGCAAAGGGTAATAGTCGTTGCATGAAAACATGGCAATCGTGGCTCTTCATACCGGCAAGTTTTTTGCCTTGTTCAATACATCTTGAGAATTTGGACACATAACCATCCGGAAACTTCACTTCTGAAGCAATCCAGTTAAACAACGTCTGTTTCGCATCCCCAGACAACCGAAAGATCGGAATCGGTAATTTACCATCTCTTGTAATATGTAACTCGCTTCTTGAGCAGATTTCGGCCAAGTCCAACCTTGATTTGAAGTTGTCTTTACTCTTTCCCGTTCCTTGCACATTCAAAATCGTATTCATGATGTTATCGAAAAAAATTTTCTCGATGTGCATCACATCAAGGTTGTGCCGTAGTAGGTGATCTTTCCAATATGGGAGTTCCCAAAAGATACTCATTTTGTGCCAATTGTGAGAACTCCCATATCCGTCAGGCATGTTCGCTGTAGTGTGCCAATTTCCCCCACGCTTACATGTTTCCTGAGCACCATAATAATCAATCTGCTCAAACAAATCATTCCCTGACATATAAACTGGGGGAGGAATACGCACAACCTTGTTCTTTTTGAACAACTTCTTGTTCTTCCGATACGGATGATGCAAGGGAAGAAAGCGACGATGACAATCAAACCAGCACGACTTCCTTCCATGCTTCAGTTGAAAGGCATCTGATCGATCCATGCAATACGGACAAGATAACCTTCCGTGCGTGGTCCATCCCGATAACATCCCATACGCTGGGAAGTCACTAATGGTCCACAATAGCACTGCCCGCATTGTAAAATTCCGTTCCTGTGAATAATCAAATGTGCGTACACCTGTATACCATAATTGTTTCAACTCATGAATCAAGGGTTGCAGAAATACATCAAGGGATCGTTTTGGATGCTTAGGACCCGGTACCAGAATACTCATAAACAAGACTTCCCTTTGCATGCACATTTCTGGTGGCAGATTGTATGGCGTCAATATCACAGGCCATAAAGAATATTGTCTCCCAGACAAACCAAATGGACTAAATCCATCAGTGCATAAGCCAAGATAGACATTCCTACTCTCGTTAGCAAAGTCAGAATGTACCGTCTGAAAGTGTTTCCACGCCTTTGCATCTGACGGATGCGTAATCTCCCCATCATTCGTTGTATGTTCTGCATGCCATCTCATTGCCGCCGATGTCCTTTCCGATTGGTATAACCGTTTCAATCTATCAGTGATAGGCAAGTACCACATACGTTGGTATGGGACACGGCTCCTTCCGGTAGTTGGTTGATATCTTGGCTTCCCACAAAATCGACATTCCTGTAGCTTATCATCGTCTTTCCAGAAAATCATGCAATTGTCAATGCAAACATCAATAATTTCCGAAGGTAGCCCCAGACTAGCAACTAATTTCTGTATTTCATAGTAACTCCCTGCAGAAATATTATCTTCTGGCAAATACTCTTTAAAAAGCTCAGCCCATGCGTCCATGCAATTTTCAGTTAGGTTATTATCACTTTTAATTGTCATCATCCTAGATGCCAATGAAAGTTTAGATAACCCCTCTCTACATCCCTCATAGATAGGTTGATCTGCAGCGTCTAACATATCATAAAAATGTTGTGCTTCAACATTGGGTTCTTCCCTAGTATCATCAGCAAATGCAGGAATAGATTCATGAAATGCATCAGTAACCATATCATGAAACCTATTTCCCTGTTGATCCCTTTCATAATCTTCAAACATATTTTGGCCATAATTATAATTATCATTATAATTCGGTTGATCAACACCATCACCCGTACTACTACTTCCGGCACCAAGATTATAACCCTCCCCATGTGAAAACCAGATATAATAGTTCGGCATAAATCCTCTATTATATAGATGCTTCTTCACAATATCAATATCCAAATATTGAGTGTTCTTGCAAGTTTTACATGGACAGAATATGTTACCGTCACCCTTCGCATATGGGTTGTTAGTGGCCTGGTGGATGAATGCTCGCAACCCGACACGATACTCTTTCGTCACTTCTCTTGTCTCCGGATCTTTTCGATTATACATCCAACTTCGTAATGCATATGCTTCATTCTGCGACGCCATTCTTCCTAATCTCTCAGAAAACGATATCTCGATTTTTTTTTTTTTTAGTATTTTCTCTGTTTTTTTTTTGTAAGCTAGTTTTTTTTTTTTGTGAAATGAGAGATCTCACGTTACGGTATTTATAGATTTTTTGTAAAATTTTGCGAGAGAATTGCTATGGAATTGCGTCTAATTTGCGACGTATTTGCGAGGAAAACGGCCCTCGCAAAAATTAGGTACAACATTTAAAACGTGTTTCACCTAATTTTCTACCTATTTTTATTAACCATCGCAAATCCGTCGCAAATTTGCGAGGAAATTGCGATGGAAACAAGTTACCCGTGCAAAATCTTCGCAATTCCCTCGCAAATTTGCGATATTAAATTTTCGTCGCAAAAGCATCGCAAATACGAGGGTATTTCGTCGCAAATTCCTCGCAAATTGCGAGGGATATTTTCCTCGCAAATTTGCGATGAATTTGCGACGAAAACCGGTTTCCTCGCAAATGCATCGCAAATCCGCCGCGATTTTGCGACGGAATTATTCCATCGCAAATTTCCGTCGCAAATAACCTGTTTTCTTGTAGTGGAATAAGAAGAAGAAGAAGCATCACGATAAGCTAATAAGAGTTTACACGATAAGAAGAAGCCTCATGATAAGCGGTGAGAAAATTTCTAGTATATATTTTCATAGACGATGGAGAGACAATTCCTTACAATTTATATATATATATATATATTTCGAAATCTTTCAATATTCCACCACTTCAAAATTCTTTTTTGAGTAATATTTTTCAACTAAAAATTTATAAAAAGTCATCTAGAATCAGTTCAAGTGATTTTCTATGAAAAAAATATGATATTATGAATAACACTAGATTTGATATGAACTTTAGAAATTGTTGATTGAAAAACAAAAGATTGTGAATAGTTTTAAATGATTTTACCTAAATTTCAAGTTCAATAACATAAGATTTATGAAGGTTTTTAAAAATCATCAGTTGAATAACATGTGATTTTAAAAATATTTCAAAAGCTTCTAAAAAATGCTACGTTCAATACACCCCTTAAAGGAAGATGAAAAAAACATCATTGATTATATAAGTCAATTTCAGCCATGAGCATATTACTACAGTGAAGTTAACTTTTACTTTGAAGAAATAAAATATCTGAATCTGACCAGTAAATATTTTTTTTTTAATTATGATAAGTACAGCGAAAAAGTCCTTTTTTCTTAGAATCCTTACTCTAGAATGGTTGCAACCATCTCTCAACAATACCTCCAGTTTTAAATTTACTACATACATTAAAGATGTCTCGATCTTTGACTAACACAGAAAGAAAATGCATTGGTTGGAACATGAACTAGACTCTTGGACTTGACCATTGGTTCTGGTTATGATCTTCTTCTTTGTTAACATTTCATTTAAAAAGCTAGCGTTAGTAAGCAATAGAGCCTATGGACCAAGTGAGCTATCTTGTTTGCTCATTGATTATGGAAAAGCATAGAATTGGGAAACGAAGAAAGATTACAACGTGAAAGAACGTTTACAGACACATAATGGGTACAACCACGAAGGAGGTTTTTGAGGATCGATGTGAAATATTAAATAATATAGACAAAGGATAGTGGAAGGAAAGATGTTTATACAAAGAGGAACTTTTATTAAAAACACTCCAAAGATTAATACAAGACTCGATAGAACTTATTTCGCTCAGCTTAGTTTCATTTATGTCCCAAGCTATACAAGGTCTAAGGAATATCACACAGCATATTCCTTAGATATTTTTACAGACCATTGCAAACTTATTACAACCATACACGTAAGACATATTCTAAACTTATCTTACCATCATAGGCAAAGCATATTCTTTGCTTTATTAAATACTCGCACACATTATTTTATTTACTACGAATGGTTGGAGGAACCTCACGCCATTCATCCCTGTCTACGTAGTTCTTCGTAGAATCTATGATGAGTTTCTCACACTCAGGGATAAAATGATGACTCGATAAACAACATGTCTGAGAACAGACTTGTAGCTAGGGCATCTTGAATCTATTTTGAAACATGCAAACACATATCTGGAAGCAAATGAGGTATTCTTCATAGTTTGGAGCTTTGGTAGAGAGCCGCATTGCTTGATTCAACTGAAAATGTTGAATGTAAGAAGAAGAGAAATAGTATGCCACTAAACAAACATAAAAGAAAAAAAAGAATTTAAGAGTGGACACACAATTTACTTATTGTAACAATCCGAAGGCATTAAACAAAATACATCAGAATACAAAACAAAATGAGTTTTATTCACTGCTAAATGCACAAATTGTTCAATCTGTCTCATCTTCATAGTATTATTACAAATCAGATTTGTTTCGCTAGAACATTTTCCCAATACCATATTTTCTTGGGACAGATTCTGAAACATCCATCCGGCACCAATTACCCATCAAAGAAGCCATTTGATTAACCTTATCATACAATCCAAGAAGCCCACCATTGTGTATGAACAATATCTTTCTTCCTTCCTAATTTTTGGGAACCTTGGTCATCTCATTTATCAAACCGTACGCAACTTTCCCACCGGATAAATACTCAAAAACCAAATGTCAATCTCGCTAGTACGGGTAGTACGGGTATAGGTAGTACGGATATGGGTAATAGTACGAATAACTCCCTAGTTTAATTTATAACAAACTTCCTATTAATTTGTTTGTCCACAATAGATTTTTGTATAAAACTCTTTTTAGAGGTTGTTGTTACTTTCTGAATATGTTACACAATTTAACACGTCCTAAGAGCATCTCCAAAAAGGACTTCATATTGGAGATTTGCCAAACCTCAACAAGCAATATTAATTAATAAGATGTTACATTATAATATAAAATACATAAAACAATTAAAAACACACACAATTAACTCACAAACTTCAAATAAAATACCAATTATTGAAAAAACCTATTATGATTATTAATACTAAACTACATAATATTTTTTCTATTTTAAAATTTTTTTTTATTTTCATTTATCAGTGATTACTTTATTTTATATGTAAAAATTAAAGATATAATTATTAGACATAAATAAAAAGAATTATTATGATTAAAATAAGTCAATAAATTTATAAGGGATATATATAATTATAAAGATTAATCTGTAATAAAAATAATAAACCCTTAAATTCGATGTTCCACTTCCACTATTCAAAACCTAAAATTTTAAAGCTTTAAAGTTTCTTTTTGGAACGCATAAAACCTCGAGGTTTTGAGGTTTCTATATACTCTAAAATCAAAGTTTTGGGCCTACTTTTATTGTGGGCTCAAATGAGGGTCCAAATCTAAGAATCCTTTCTCTATGTAATATCGGTGGGAGATGACGGAGAAGAGGAGACAAATACGAACACAATAGGATCTACGAAACCCTAAACCCCTTTTTGATTTCCTTTTTCTTTCCCGTTGTTCGTTGTTCGTTGTTCATCATCACTCTCACCTCCTGTCCTTGCTCTCTCCCAAGCAAATTTCTTCCGTTCCGCTCAGGCTTCAGGTTTGCTGTTCAATCTATAAAGACCGTCCTCTAGGTAGAAATTAGGTTGTGTAATTTGATAAACCCTAATTGTTCCCAGCTAGAGCTATTGATACGTCTGGATCTATTCGGAAAGTCATAGATAGAAAATCGGAGTTTGGTTTTGATTTTTTTGAGGTAAACGGAACCAATTTATGGAATCGCAAAGCTCAATGCCTTATCTCTCTGTTTCAGACAAAAAAAAAAGGTTCAAAACCAAATGTATAATCGCAAACCAATGGAGAAGAGCACGATGGATCCTAACCTGAGCTTCAGGAAGATTATGAAAGATGTTGAGCTCTTTGGTAACTCTCTCTTAAACGCAATCTGTTCTCTTTACTTGAAAATACATTTGATGGTTTTAGCTTTTTCTTCATTTGATGCATACATTGATTCTTTTCTTATACTAAATCTGAGCTTTGTTGTTGTATTAAAGGTTCGTCGCATATGACATGGAAGGATAAGAAAGCATTAGAGAACAAGAAAGTGATTGAACTCGGTGGAAAAGTAAAAACCTTTCTTTGATTTACAATCTCTTCTTGTTATCAAGCTTACGATTTCATTTTGATGATAATCCTTTTGTTGTTGTTGTTGTTGGCAGCCTCAAAAGAAACAGAGGCTACCGTTGAGTGTAGCGAGAGTACAGATGAAGAGACAGAAAGAAAGAGAAGAGAAGATGTCGGAACAGAGTATGATTCTCGGTAGATTCGGAGGGCAATTTAACGTGAAGAAACCCGCGGATAAGAAGCGTAAGCCAGAGGAGAGAGTTTTGAAGTCAATGGTAGGGAGTTTCAAGGGCGGTGTTCTTGATGTTAGACATATGCTACATTCTTCTGGTCCTTCTTCAAGAAGTAATGGTGAGAGAGATATTAACAAGTTGTGCAATTACGGAATGAGCAAAAGCAGAGGAAAAGGAGACAAAAAGAAGAAGAAGAAGAAGAAAGGTGGTAAGAAGAAAGGAAAGCATTAGCGTTAACTCGTTTCAGAATGGTATTATGCTTAAAAGAGTGTTTGCAGCGTTTCAAGCATCACAACATCTTATCGTAAAACATGAAATCACAGTGAGTGTAGTCGCACCTTTTTGAATTTGTGATTGTGTTTTGTTTTCTTGAGAGTTTCGTAGAAAGATGATTGATTGGATTTTATTTGTATTTGGATCTTTTCAAAGTCCTTAAGCAATTATAAAAAGTGAGTATGTAGAATACCTCACACTTTTAAATTTACTACATACAAGTTTAAGATGTCTGGATCTTTGACTAACACAGAAAGAAAATGCAGTGGTTGGAATACGAACTAGACTCTAGGACTTGACCATTGGTTCTGCTTAGGATCTTCTTCTTTGTTTCCATTTCAATTAAAATAGCAAGCGCCAGTAAGCAATAGAGCCTCTGATGGACCAAATGAGCTATCATGTTTGATCATCGATTCTGGAAAAGCATGAAATTGGGAAACGAAGAAAGATTACGACGTGAAAGCATTACGAATGGTTGGAGGAACCTGAAGCTATTCATCCTTGTCAACGTAGTTCTTCATAGAATCCATGATGAGTTTGTCACTCTCAAGGATAAAATGTTGGCTCGATAAACAGCGTATCTGAGAACAGACTTGTAGGGCATCTTGAATCTTATCGAAACATGCAAACACATAGATTACACCCACTGGAACATGAAAATACTGAAAGAGGAAAGAATCCAGGAAAAAACTAGTGAGATGAACCTGGTTACAACATATCTGGAAGCTAATGAGGTGTTCTTCGGAGTCTGAAACTTTGGTAGAGAGCAGCACTGCTTGATTCAGCTGAAAATGTGGAACATAAGAAGAAAAGAGATAGCTGCCACTAAACAAACATAGAAAAAGAAAGAGTGGACACACCATTTATTTATTGTAACAATCCAAAGCCCTTAGACAAAATACATCAGAATACAAAACAGAAATTATTTTTATTCACTGCTAAATGCACAAATTGTTCAATCTGTCTCATCTTCATAGTATTATTACAAATTAGATTTTGTTTCTCTAGAACATTTTCCCAACACCATCTTTTCTTGGGACAGATTCTGAAACATCCATCCGGCACCAATTACCCATCAGAGAAGCCATTTGATCAACCTTATCATACAATCCAAGAAGCCCACCAGTGTGTATGAACAATATCTTTCTTCCTTCCCAATTTTTGGGATCCTTGGTCATCTCATTTATCAAACCGTACGCAGCTTTCCCACTGGATTGACACTCGAGAACCAAATGTCAATCTCTCTATATATTACGGTGCTACTTTAAGAAATTTAAGGGGTAAATGATGACTTTAAAATTACTAGGAACAAGGAAAAACTAGAAAGACTAACATACCTGTAAACAGGATCAAGAATAACACCAGTTGAACTTGCTACGTCCTTTACAAACTTTAGTTCCTCTGAAGTGTTCATAGCATATCCTTTTCCTTTGGCCTGCCAAAATCATAAGAAATAAAAGCAAAGCATGTGTACCTAAGAGAAAAGCATTTATCACAATTTTCCCACCTAATGGGTGTTTGCTAAGGATCCAGGAGAAACTAACATAAGCCATTGACTGGCAGTCAAGCGTCCGTGAAAAAGTAAAAATAAAACAGAGAAGCCTAAGATGCTTGTGAAACTCACATTGTGAATGTTAACAATATCACGGGAGTTAACACCAGCTTGAAGCCCATCAAGAAGGCCTTGGACAAAGTCATAGAAGTAACCAGGATCATCGCAAACCGAGAATGCATGAACCTGCATGATGAATGAAACATAAATGAGCCATCTGTCAACTACTCAACTTCACTGTGGGTTATGTGCCTAAACTAAAAAAGAATATACCTTGGCTTTTAGAGCTCCCAACCAGGACCCCAATGAAATACCAGCAATTGTACCACCACTAGTAATCCACAAAAAAACTAAGATGAGCGTGAATCAAACAACAGTAAAGGATAAGAAAAATTCACAAGGGAAGCAAAAGCAGAACCTGCCACATGCCACAACAATATCATCAAATTTTAGGCCGTCAGTTCTACTTTTTAGCTGCTCCTCAATTTCCCTTGCTGCTTCAATATAACCCCTAGACGAATAGTGTAGGGAAAATCAGCATCAAAAGAGCTCAATCCTGCCTCCTCAAGCTATTGAGTAATGTCTTATCCAATCTAACACAGAGATAAACTACACACAGGCTACTGCAGTTAGCTAAGATTAAAAATGTTCCATATGATAACATAATCTCACCAAGTTCCCAAAGAGTTTGATCCACCAACCGGAATAACATACGGTTTTTTTCCTTCCTTTTCCAGTTTCTCTTTCAGAGCATTAGTAAGAGCCTATGATTACCATCACAAGAACAAGTTTTGATCAGGCTAAGTAAAACTACTCATTTCGTGTTCTTAGTAAGTAAAACTTAATGCAATGGACTTAACCTCACTCCCAATGGAGGAATACTCTTCCTTAGAGATGAGATGAACATTAGCTCCAACGAGACGTTCGACCAGTAGATTCCCAACCAACCCAGGATCATCATCAGCAAGAAGCTGAAAACACACACACACACACACACACATAAACACGTGTAACAACAGAGATTTTATCGACGTAAGGTGAAGAATCAGAAGCCAGACCTTGGAAGTGCGGAGAATAAGATGAGAATTGAGATTAAGATAGTTTGATGCGGTGGCTGTAGCACGGCAATGATTGCTCTGGATACCGCCGATGGTGATAACGGTATCGGCGTGTTGATCAACAGCTTCAGCCATTAAGAATTCGAGTTTTCGGACTTTGTTTCCACTCAATTCCATGCCGGTGAAATCATCGCGCTACCAAATTTATTAAAACGGTAAGTGAAAGGAAGAAGAGAAGCAACAAAAAAGAGTCGCGTAGGAGAAGAGATATGAGAGAGACCTTGATCCAGAGTTCAGTGCCATTAGGAAGACCAGGAAGATTCCATCTATGGATCGGAGTAGGAAGCTGAAGAACAATAAGAAGAAGATGATGAGTGAAAGTAATGGAGAATGAGAACGAAACATAGAGATATCGAAATTAACGTACGTGAGCGAGGGAGAAAGTGTGGGAAGGAATCGGACGAAGATGAGAAGCCCAAGGAGGAGGAGTGTAAGGTTTATTTGTGAGAAATTCCGCCATTGATGGTACGGATGTTGCAGACATTGTTCTTCTTCTTGATCTCCCAAGCTCGAGCTTTACTCTTGAGAGTGTCAAGAGTCCTCTCATTGCTTCTTTCTCCTTCGGTTGACTCTCCAATGTTCTTCTTTTATGGGCCTCGGCCCATTTCAATTTAGTTTTACACTCGATCGGGTCGGATCGGGTGGGTTTGGATAGTTCAAGTTTCGGGTGACTCGGTTTATTTTTTTAAGGTGTTTTTTTCCCACCCCTACGCCCACGAGTCTTTTCAACTGTTAATAGAACATCGATTAAATTTTTCACCCACGGTATGCAGAAAAAATGTCATTCACTCAGTTGTATTGTATATAAACAGGGGGAAGCATTTTACAAGAATCCCTTAGTAATTTGTATATAAACAGAGTCAGAACTCAGAAACATTAGATACATACCAGTGGCAGAAATCAAATCAATAAAGCTCGACGAAACCTCTAACGAGTAGTCCATCGGATCACAACCCCTGGCTCTTCTCCTTCACGGCTCTTGCAGCGGCGCTGTACCATGCCGCTGCAGCCATTGCGCCTGGATCAGGAATTGATGCAAGAATCTCAGCTGATACATAGCTTGATCTTCCGGCCTGTCCTCCAATCCCATAATTAATCCGTCACATCAATTAAACAAAAGACTTACATCCTACTCATAACTGTTATCTCAGTGATGGCAATTTTGTAGCAATTAACTGAGAGACAATAAAGCTCACCTGTGCTTGCATATGAATGGTAGATTCAGCTCCTGCGGTTGCAGCTTCGGCAGACAGAACAAAAGTAGCAATAGGGTCCTCCCCAAAACTCAGCTTCTGCTCACAATCAAAGCAAAGCTCGATACTACTTAACAAATATCAATCTCTGGTTTTATAAAAAAGGTAACCTATTGATCAGTCACCTCCTCAAGAATTTTTGAAGCTGGGATGAGTGCATCTAACATTGTTCTATAACCGGCAGTTGCTCCACCATATTTACTGACAGCAGAGATTGATGACTTGAGTGCTTCAGACCCTGATTTCAAGAAGAAATCACATTCATAGTAGGCCAACATGTGTCTTTTGGAATAATTAACAACAACGCAAGGAACGCTATCTTACAGTGTTTGGGAGTGGTTTCTGACTGACAGTTAGCTTTTAACTCCGCATATGCTGCCTTGCAGAGGAGATTGTAACTGGTTTCATATGAGACAGTGTCATGGCTTTATCTGTTAATGCCAAATGCATGATCAATTTTAGAGAAAGAAAATTGTCAAATTAACTGAGTCGATTTACATTATTCCACTAGTTCCCCCCATGACTCTTCTAATTGACGAACCAATCTCATTCACTGTTTCGGCAGCATCATTGAGCGGATAACTATAAAAGTGAGAAAGAGAGGGTATAAATTGCAAGTAAACAATCAAACTAAACAGAGGAGAAGAAGAGGTAAAATGGTGTTCAGAGTAAAGTGACTCACTACTTCTTCATGTCCTCCAGAATAGCTGTTGCGCCTCTGCACATCTATGAATGGCGATACGTGCATAAGATTTAAGACATGCGTAAATGCAAAAATTTGTGTTATACAAACATTTGAAAACAGGACTTACTGTTGATCCACAGTCCCCATCACCTACTTTTCCATCCCATTCGTTCAAACTATCCTTCAGATTGATGACTACAGTTGCTGCTGCTTCAATAGCTACCTCAAGAATTTTCCCTTGTTGACTAAGCTCTTGAGGTCGGCTTAGAGACTAAAAACAGCAAAACAAGTTTGCAGGATTATCTGGCAACTTCTCATGAAACTTACAGATTATCACATCTCATTGAAATCCTTCTAAGCTGACTAATCGCATTTTTTCAAACCTAGTGCGTACCTCTTCACTTTTCGTTGCTCCGAAGGGCAGTGGAACGGGGATCTTTGCTGGTGGCCGGTTCCCTGTAAGGAGAGAGAGACCTGTCTTGAGTTCAGGGTAAAAAAAAAAGAGTAAAATCCAGTCTTGAAATAAAATCAAATAGGAAACGACAAAGACATAACCAATAATGATAGAGAATGAAGAGTTACAATCTAATACAAGTTCCAAAGGAATTATCGGACGAACAAGAAACACAATTTAACTACGTCTCACAGACCATCCGTGCCAACTGGCCAACTAGGAGCCTTGGTCGGAGCATCCAGACGCTTTAAAATTGACTGGTCAGCCTTCATGATCGACATCGAGAACCCTGAGAAGGGAAGGAGTATGAGAGAAACAGCACAAAACGAGTGACTCTATATAGACACAACAAAAAAACAGTCACCTGCCATATCAAGAGACGTCATAAATGATCCAGTATACACCCTATCAACGGTAAGCCCAAATTCCAACTGTAACTTTGGGACTGCTTTTCCAGCAGCAATCAAAAGTTCCATTAGAGGAGTACCACCTAAGCTGCAGAACAATAGGAAAATAAAATTATTCAATGATTAAAATAATCAGATATAACTAAGCAAACTCATTAGGATTAAGTGGGTATCATAGATATAACATTATTGTAATGGTGAAAATGAGTACAAGGATCACTAGATAGGAAGATGGAATATACAGGCTTACCCATTAACCATCAGAACCACACTGTTACCACGTGCAATTGGAACATAATTAGTCTCCTGCAGTTAGAAAAAATGCATAGGCCAATGAATAAAACAATACATGTATTTTTTTAAAAACTTTTATTTTGAAGATTGTAAGTCAATAACCTTAAGATGGTTATGAAATAAAGAAATTATAGCACAGAAACAAGAATAGTGTACATACTGGATTCAGTATCTGTTGAAGAACATGGGAAACTATAACTTCCACTGGTTGAATGTCGACCACAGCAGCACCAGGCTCCCCATGCTGAAAGAAAGGTTCAAAATAGCAAGAAAAAAAAAGTCAAAATACAAGAACCGGCAATGTGCTCTCACTCTACTATGGCATAAAGGAGAATAAGAAGGGGAACAACATACAACTCCAAGCCCAAGTTCCATTTTCTCTGGACCCAAACGATCTGATGTAACCTGCCCTGGAAGCGCACAAACAGATATTGCAACACCCATGGTCCCAACCATCTCAGATGCATGTTTTGCTTCCGCTGCAACTTCTGCTAGAGAAAGACCAGCAGCAGCTGCTGCTCCAGCAACCTATCCTTAAACAAAAACAATAAGAAAGGATAAAAAAATATAAGTGCACAAAAGAGCCTGCAACTTAGAAATCACATACAAATAAAGAAATACAATAACAAATAAGATGAGGACGATTGATTGCAAACATTTTTAAGAAATGCTAGCTTAGAGTGCAGATACAGGGAAAAGAAGATAAAAGGAAGATTGAGAACCTTATGGACAAGAATTGTTCCCGCTAAACCTCTGCGTCCAGCAATGCCACGCGGCATGGGTAAAGCACAATCGTCTCCGACAATCACAGTCTATAGAAGGGATCATGTCATTCTATCCACCAATGCTCTTACCAAATTCTAAACAGAAAAAATAGACAATTACCTCTATTTCAAAACCCTCAGTTTTTGCTTGCTCAGCTGCCAGCCCAAAGTTCAAGCGGTCACCAGTATAGTTCTATTAATAAATGATAAAGGAGAAACTAGATCAGCCAAAGACATTGAGGGATAGTCTTTTAAAGATATTGATATATATAAGCATATGTCTAGCCATGTTCTAAATACCGTGACAACCAAGAGGCATCCTTTTGGACCAGTTACAGCTCGAATCCCCTGGAGTTAGTCAAAGATTCATCATTTACTCGAAAGACTCAAAAGAAGACAAAGAAGAAGCAAAGTTATTTGGGAAGAGTTACTCACAGCTAGGATGGAATCAACCGGTGGCGAAGCAAAAACATCTCCACAAATAGCAGCTGTGAGCATTCCTTCTCCAACATACCCAGCTTGTGCTGGTTCATGCCCACTTCCCCCTCCTGTTTCAAAATGGTATTTGCATAACACGAAAATAAAACTCAATTAAACAGAGATATGGTTTGGAAATAGAAACTCCAACCTGATATAACAGCAACCTTGTCATAATTTGCAGCCGAGACATCAACCCGTAGTACAACTTTGATCTGTAAATTCATCAGAAAAAGCTGAGGTTTTCCACAGCCATGGTAGGAATTGAAAACAAAGCGGAATTGAGAATATATAACCTCCGGAAGACCATCCAAATACTGAAGTCCAGGATAAATTTCGACGAGACCCTCGATGAACTCGGTTACAACATCTGCAAATGCACAGTAACGGGAAATAAACAGCTTAAGTTCATTCTCTCTAGCGATTGATATGTTAAGCGCATGAAACTACCATATGAGATTAACTATTCAAAACAGAGAGCTCGAAACACTAAAGGAGAACGAAGAAGGAGACGAGGGATCACGAACCATTGGGGTTGTTGATGAACTTTTTAGCCGGATGAACCATGGTGTTAACTTCCAGTGAGATCGAATAGCATCAAGCTCACATGGAGAAGAGAAAAATCGAGACTTTGATAGTCAACAATGGCAGAAATGAGGAGAAAGTGAAGAAGAAGAAGAAGAAGTGAGAGTGAGTATTTTAGTATTTGTTCCGTAGGAGAGAACATAAACCCAACTGCTAAACCGAAATAAACCGATAATGATTAAACATTATTATGGTTCCAGCAATCGAACCGGTATATGGAGATATTGGGCCGAAGGTGAGAGTCCATCAAGTTAAAAAAAATAACTTAATTAGTAAGAAAAAAAAAAAGCTAAGCGGCACGTGTTCAACGCACACGGTTTGTCTGTAAGTAATTATTCTTCGTCTACTTCACAGAGAGAGAGAGAGAGAGAGAGAGAGAGAAGACGAACAACAATGGCGTTGCAATGGCTAATTCTGTCGTATATGGTAGCCGCCGAAGTTGTAATCACCCTCGTGTTGACTCTCCCTTACCCTATGCTTCTTAAGGTTGTGAGTTTCATCCTGATTAGTTTTTCTCCTCTTTAGTCTAAAATTTCTGAGAATTGGCTTTCATTGTTTTAAGAGATGTTGTATAAATTTGATGTTAGTGTATCAACGATTGAACAACGTCTCTCACTTCCTTTGTGTCAATTGCATCTTTTTTCTTGGTCTCGATCACCCATTGATGTAATCATATCTTGTTAAATCATAGCTCTAGCTACTGTCAAATAGCAAACATGAGATTGTCGTTATAGCATTCATGGTTCATTTTATACAATTTTCTTGTGAAATTTTAGCAATGGATTCTTTGTAAAGCTTCCTCACCACTCAATTGATTCTTGGTTCGCAGTTACTTTTTGTTCTGCAGTTGCAAGTTGCCAGAATCAATTGCACATAGTGAATATTAAACTCTCTGATATTTAGTTTTCCTCTCTTGCCCTGAAATGTCTCAGCTTGCTTACTAACGATTTGTATGTACTGCAGGTCTACAAGGCTCAGCGGAATGTGGTTCTGTGCGCTGCAGGAATGCTCCTCTACTGGTAACTTCACCAGCTATTAACAATCACACATGCACACAAGGTCTTGCATAATTCACTGATATCTATTGTGTTCATTGACAGGTGCATCTACCGCATCTGCAAGTACAACAAAGACCTGGAGCTCTTGGAGGCAACGGAGAAGAGATACAAGGAAGAGTAATAATCTTCCTGCAAGATATCAACTTATATTTTTTTGGAATGAATGAAAAAAGTCCTCAGGCAATATTCAAAGACCCATTCAGGAAGGGGAGCAACATTCTGGTTAGCTCATCTAAGTTTTTTAGCACAAGATTTATCTTGTTGTCTTGATTAGTGGATATTATTAATTCAATATATTTGAATATAAACTAGGTGATGTGTGATGCTTACACACCAGCCGGAGATCCAATTCCGACCAACAATAGAAACAAGGCCGTTAAAATCTTCGATCATCCCAATGTGAAGGCTGAAGAACCTTGGTAAGGTTTAATGAACTATAAATGTAATACATAGCATTTGGAAATAAATTTAATGAACTATAACCAAATTTGTTTCAGTTTGGTTTTTGGTTCGGGAACGGTTTGGTTTGGTTTGGGAATTGTTTATAAATTACATGTTTTCCTTAGAATATTTGGTTAATTCAGTTCGTTATGACTAAATTTGGGTTAAGTTTAACTTATGGTTCGGTGTGAAACTTCTGAGACCGACCGATTTAGGAATAGATTTCAGTTTGGGTGATTCAGTTTAGACTCAGTTTGATATATTGCTGTATACTGTTTTATTAGGTTTGGGATATAGCAAGAATACACATTACTTGAAAAAGACGTCAAGTGGCCATTAGGCTGGCCTCTTGGTGGCTTTCCTGGCCCTCAGGTACACACTTATGAGTAAAGTCTCCATAAAAAATGCGTTCACTAATTCTTAAATCAAGAACAAGTTTCTGACATTTGAACAAACAGGGACTGTACTATTTTGCAGTTGGTGCAGACAAAGCCTTTGGTCGTGACATTGTTGATGTCCACTATAAAGCTTGTCTATACGCCGGTTTAAGTATTGGTGGTGCCAATGGTGAAGTCATAACTGGACAATGGGAGTTACAAATCTGTCCCACTGTTGGTGTTGGTGCTGGTGATCAGTTATGGGTTGCTCGTTACATTCTTGAGGTAAGAAACCAATAGAACTTTATCTTTGTTTTATCAAGTTTCATGGGCTTTCAAATCAAATACCAATTGGCAATGAGTGGGTTGACCAATGTTATCTCATTTCCAATGTGGGATTTTTAACAGTTTCTTTGCACTAATTTGGTTTCTTGTATTTTAATATGATGAATCATTGTTTTTTTTTTGGCAGAGGATTACTGAGATATGCTTTGTGATTGTCTCATTCGCTCCAAAACCAGTCGAGGTCTCTCATGGTCACCAAGAATCTATTTGTTTGTAGTTTACAACCGAGTTTTCTTGAATGTTCAGTTTGTTGAAGTTGTTTCCTATGGCGGTTAATTAATTAGGGTGATTGGAAAGGATCAGCCGCTCGTACGAACTTCAGTACAAAATCGATGCGGAAAGCTGGAGGATTTGATTTGATTAAGAAAGCAATAACGAAGCTTGAAGTGACAAACAACACATTGCGGCTTACGGTGAAGACAACGAGAGGCGTCTCACTGGGAAGCATGAATACGTATGAAACCAAATCAAATAGTTACATTTTGGTTTCTATATAACTTTATAGCTCTTGAGTGTAGGGAGTTGCAAATCGTGGAGCATCGGTGAGAGTAGGAAGAGATATAGAGAAAGAAGGAAAAGGGTATTTTGAAGATCGAAGGCCTTCGTTTAATATGGATCCTTACCTTGTTACCTCAATGATTGCTGAAACCACCATCCTTGGCTAAGCTTTTTGGTTCTTTGAGACTTTTTTGCAAACAAGTCACGGAATGATCTGTGATTTCTATTGTTTCATCCGGTTATATATGGTTCATTCTTAAGCCAAAACTCATCGTTGAACTCGAGTAATTTGCAACCACCATCTTTGGCTAATTAAGCTTTTTGGTTACACCTGAAGTCGTTCAGTGAGCTTTTTGGTTACAGCTAATTAAGCCTTTTGGCTTCATTCAAAACCATGTCATGTAATTTTGTATATAACATATCATCCATATTAGATTAACTTTGACTATTCTTTCATAAACTAGAAATCTGAAATTCAGTAAGAAAACTTGGGGTGCAGTTTAAGTCTATGTAACCATACGGTTTTTTAATCTCAATGTTGTTTAACCCCGAAGTGTAGCCTCATGACAAAGTTTAAATGAAGTATGATTATATTTTGTTGATTTTAACAGGTAAGCTCGTGGCAAGTGGGGCAAAATTAAACTAAAAACATGTGTAGAGAATTGGATTAGAACCTGATTGGGGCACATAGATGAGAAACACATTAGCTACTCAAAAAATGTTGGTATTTTGTGAAATAATAGACAAAACTTTAATATATCCTAAGTCCCTTTGTCATTTTTTGTAACATGATGATTAAAATAGAAAAGGTACAATAGAATTTATAATTTTATTAAAAAAATTATGAATATTAAATATATGGTTTATCACGGGAAAATTATGGAATCATGTTTTGGTGGAAAAATTATGGAATCACGTTTTTTGGCAGACAAATTACAGAGTCACGTTTGTGACGGAAAAATTAGAGAGTCACATTTTTTGGTGGAAAAATTACGAAATTACGTTTTTTGGCGGAAAAATTGTGAATCCGTATTTTTGGCTGAAAATTACTGAATCATTTTTTTGGAAGAAAATTACGAAATCACAAAAAATAAAACCAAGGATTATTCTGTGGCTATTCCTATGATAATCCTATGATAAAACATGATTCCATAATTTTCCCGCCAAAAATACGTGTTCACAATTTTTTCTCACAATTTTTCCGCCAAAAAACGTGTTTTCGTAATTTTTCCGCTAAAAACGTGATTCCATAATTTTCCTGCCAAGAAAACGTGATTCCGTAATTTTGCAGTGATAAACCATATATTTTAATATTCATAATTTTTATAATTAAATTATGAATTTTATTTTAGCTTTTCTATTTTAATCATTATATTATAAAATAAAACAAACTAAATAGGATACAATAAAGTTTTGTCTATTATATCACTAAATACCAATGTGTCCCATTGGTTAATGCGTTGCTCCATCAATGTGTCCCATATAGGTTCAAACCTTACTCTCTACATGAATTGAATCTCATGTATCAACTATTTCTCGTTTTTAGTAATGTGTGTTGTGTTGGCTCAAAAGAAACATAATATTTAGAACCCAATTCGTTTCAAACCTAACCTCAACCGTTGTGACTCAAAATCGAAGCCGTCTTTATGCAAAGCATTGATTTCAATTTTTTATTATTATTCAAGATTCAAGCTAACTCATAGACCATAGCCTAAATCGGCTAATCATTTCCAATCCAGCCAAACAATGTAGTTTTCGTCCATTGATTATTGATTGCGGAATGTTAATAAAGCACGCATACTTACTTGAATCATTAACACAAACTACGAGATTATGTAGTAGTAGTAGATTATTTACTAAATTACGTAACTAGTACAATACTATTACTTAACGATGTATATAGAGGGATCTAGTTATAAGAAATGTACGTATCTTGTGGGCAGGTAAAATAAGTAGATACGTTCAGGAAATTCATGTAAAATATAACTAAATAAACTTCTTGATTGGTCCACATGCACGTATATACTTTCTCAACAATATATATATATATATATATATATTGTGCATGTACGTATATTTTATTATTTGTAAGCCGGTATTTTCTTCATCACATAAGTAAATCAACATGAACGCCAATATAATAACAAAAACAACTAAAAATGGTCATTAAATATTTAATCTTTTACGATAAAAAAAAAACTAGAATCATAATATTTCTCAAAACTATCTATAACAAAAAAAACCATTAATTATAAGTTTCATTTGCTCGTGGAAGACCGAAGAAAATATACTGATTATTCTTCATTGATTGGTCCGAGCGTGATTAAACATTAGGAATTGTAAGATTCTGTCGCAAATACCAGTAACCCGTTCATTTGCAAGTGAAAATAAAAATGAACATTAAATTATAATTAATTTATGATAACTTTAAAAAAAAGTAAAGTAACCGAGAGAAAGTTCAACTCTGATGAAAAAAAAAAAGAATAAAAAAAAAAGAGAAAGAGAGATTTAATAAGACTCTAACCTTCTGGATGCGTAGAAGAATACGTATAGTGTAAATGTTGCTTACACTTAGGATTAACGCAAAACGCATTTCTAGGATATATATCGTATACTGTAACTCCTTCCCAAAATGTAAATTTACTAAATACTTCACCAAAATCTTTGACATGTTGCCTACGCCAACTAAATCCTTGTAGACAACGAAATTTGGATCGATACCTTTAAGGAATGCTAAAAATATTTGGCTTTAAAGTGTCAAAATCAAAATCAAAATCTTTAGGAGTATACCTAGGATTGATAGAAGATTAGGAGTTGCAAAGCCAACTCTAAAAACAACAAGATCTAAAAGATCTAAAGAACAATTTACCCCTTTCAGAGCGTATTGATAAATACATGAATGACATTAACACGCTCTAAAAGGATAAGTTATTCCTTAGATCTTTTATGAAACAAAATCGTTGTTGGAAAAAAAAAAATTTCGTACGAAATTTTCTCTTTCAAACATCTAATTGATTTCACGACTTTTTAGTTTTGTGTTATCAATTGTATTCGCTATCGTAGATTCTTAATAATTGGATAATTTTCGGTTCCCAATTATTTTAGAATTATGCTTTCAAAATCTAGTTTACATTTCAATTCCACCTAAATTTATCGCACATTCACACACACAAAAAAAACATTCGATTAGTTTCACTACATCAAGTCAAACTACTTTGACCTCTGGTAAAAAAAAATCATGGACTGCGAAATGGCATGTGTTGGAGTCATCAGACGATATTAAAAATCAATGGATGCATTGATGATTAGTTTTAACAAATGGGGCGGGGGGTAAATATAGGATAAATGAGAATTGGTGGGGCAAATATGAGCTTTATTTTACATAACTCTCTCTTTTTTTTTTAGATATAATGACCTGCAATTTCGAGGAAGTGTACACATGTTTGGGAGATTTGATAAGTTTTCTAATTTTGGGAACGTGGTCGGAGTCATCTCGTGGTATGATTTGTTTGTTTAATACTGTATTGAATTCACTTTTTCTTCATCCAATTGCTTTGGCGGCTCTTTAGTTTTTTTCACTAGTTACTTTGTTCTTTACTGTTGATGGTGGGGTTCCAATCAAACAAATAACAATAATGAGAAAGTAGAAAGGCATTATAAGTAGAATGGTCGTCGGACGACGTTATATTGATGTAATGATCGCAATACAATCTGGGTCGAGCGTGTTGCTCTTTTACAGGTAGGGTCGACTTAGGAAAGTAGATCCAAGACGAGGCGAACGTGGTTCGGCTTACAGCTGTCTTGCTCGCTCTATGTTTCTAAGTCGAAGGGTGTTTCTCTCAAAAAATCTGGATCTCTCTACACTGTTCACTAACACCCTTTTTATAGGGGTTTACAAGGGTAATTCCGTACTTAGGTCGGGACGAGGGGTAAACGTCGGATCTACCCTTCGTCGCTTATCGAGGCGCTGGTTCAATGGCTGGGCCGGATTCGTGTGGTGGGCTTTTTGGAGGGGAAGGGCGAAGCCCATACCCAACAATGGCCCCCCCCCCCTTTTCTTGGGCCGCACACGGAAGACCCTTTTTTCTTTTTGTCCTGAGATCGCCCTTTCTCTTGCTCTAGGGTTTCCTCGATTTGTCTCGGATGCGCGGGAACGGTTGCGCTTGACGCGACCTTTTCGGAGGACGTGGCTTCCTGTCGCTTTGGCTTCCCTTCCCCTTATAAATACTCGTTCGGGGTAACGCACTTTCATTTTCTCTTCCATCCTGAAAGGTAACTTCTCTCTCTATCTTGCTTTGTATTTTGCTCGCTGCATCTTTTCTGTGAACGTCTTGCGCTTTTACTTCTTTCATCGTATAATGTCTTTAAACTCCAACTCACCTGCTGGGTCGCTGGACGAGTTCATAAGGGGTCGTACCCCTAGTGGGTCGGAGGATTCTATCCGGGGTCGCTCTCCCGTGGTTATCCCCAGTTCTCCTTCGGTCTCCCCGGTCTCGCCTGTGAGCGCCGCTTCTCTTTCCGACGAACTGATGAGGAGGGAGGAGTTGTCTCGCGGTGATGGTGCGGGACCTAGCTTGTCTCGTCCGACGATCGAGGTCCCTCACCTCGTGGACAGGGACTCAGACAGTTCGGCCAATGAATCAGAGGGTTCTTCCTCGTCTTCTGAGGAGGTCGAGGCTTCGTCTACTCCTCTCGGTCAGTACGTCGGTCCGGGGGATTATCTTGGATACATTGGTCCGTCGAGGTCGGACCGTTTGGCTCTGGAAGAGATTCTCGGCCTGAACCACACGTCGAGTGGTATCTCGCTGGTTTCCCCGTCGTCTGAGGATCGGCCATGGGCCCCGCCCCGTGGCTATATGTGTGTGTATGAGTCGTATTTCTTCGATTGCGGACTCAGATTTCCGATCCCCAGCTTTCTGCTTCAGTACTGCTCTGAGCGTCAGATGGCGCTGTCGCAACTTGCTCCTTCAGCGGTCCGTAATGCCATGGGCCTTGCCATCTTGGCCGACAAGTGTCGGGTGAAGATGAGTTACCACTTCTTCGAGGAGTTGACCACTATCGCGAAGGTGAGGAACAAGGACTGCCTTCGCTACGTGAGCGCTCTACCGAAACATAAGATCGTTCTGGGGAAGGAAAAGTTTTCCTGCTGGGAAAAATATTATTTTTATGTCAAAATTGATGAGGCGTCCGTCGAGGATCCTTCTATGACTTTGTTTTCTCGTTGGAATCGTTTCCCTGGTAGATCTAGCTTTTGTTCTCTTGCTTGCTTATTGAGTCGTCCTTCGCTTTTCCTTGACTGGGTTAATTTTGCCGTGTTGTAGATCGCATCCTGAAGATAAAGGCGTTCCCACCGAACTTTTGCGAGGACGTTGAGAAGCTGAAACGTAAGTCGGCGATCGAGTGGCCAAAGGAAAGCAAGGAGGTGTCTCAGGCTAGGTCGGAGCGACGCAAAGGAGGTTGGTCGGTCTCCCTATTTTTTTTTTTTTTTTTTTTTTTGCTGAGTCGTTAGCCCTTGTTTCAGCATCTAGGGGACGAGGGAAGATGACGAGGAAGTCAAATATGCCGGACATCTTGGGGCATCTTCAGTACCGAACTAGCGCCAAGGGGAAGTCGGCTGATCGTCCGACGACTGGGGGGAAGTCGCTGAGGGATTTGCATCCTCCGACGGGGTGGGAGGATGAGCGAGGGGAGGTCGAGGCGACACGGGCGGTGTCACTTCAGCCCGTTCAGAGGAAAGACAAGGAGAAAGTGGGGCAACCGCTGGAGGTGACGCCTTCGAAGAAGCGGGTCGCCCCGGAGGCTCGTCGTGGAAATGAAGCGGACTCCTCGAAGCGAGGCCGTGTTGACCCACCTACAGTGGTTGATCATTCGTTCCGTTGGCAATATAATCGGACGGACCGTTCGATGCTTCAGAGCAAGGCGGCATGCGTCGACCTCTTTCGCTATCTTCAGCGGGACTCCTCGTCGTTGATTGAGCCGACCGAACTTGTGCGGACCGATCTCTATGAATCGGTGGCACAGAGTCACTTCTCGGTATGAGTTTTTCATAATTTCTGTGTTAATGTTGTTGAGGCCTTCTATTTCTTCTTCTTTTTACGCCCGACTGATGCTTTTGCTGCGTTATACTTGTTCTCGATCGTTCTAGGCTGCCGACGCCACGAACCAGTTGGTGCAATACTATGACCGACAACTGAAGGCCACGAGGAAGGAAGGTTCCGGGGCCGAGGTGCGAAGGTTGCAGGAGGCGCTGAAGAAGGAGCGGGAGGCGCTGAAGAAGGAGAAGGAGTGCAGCGCGCAGTCGGCGGACGAGTTGGCCGCTTACCAAGCTGACTTCGAGGAAAAGATGGGCGAGTCTATCATGCAGCGGACGTCGCTGGAGACGCAGCTGCGGGAGCTGGAAAAAGTTCATGCGTCAGAGATGACGAGGCTGAGGGCGGCTTGAGATGAAAAGGGGCTGGTCGCACGCCAGAAGACGACGGAAGAGCTTATGGGGCGTTTCCAGGCCCGCTTGGACAAGATGCGCGAGTGCTTTCAGCAGATGGAAGATCGTAGGTTCTTCGAGATGCAGCTGGAACAGGTCTCTGGTACGCTAAGGGTTTTGACCGCGCTTGAGGGCGATGGTCAGATGGTGGTGCCTTCTCATGTGAAGAGTGACCTTGGCCGCAAAGTGGAGGAGTTGGAGAGTACGATCGCTGGGATGCCTGACCCGACTTTTACGAGGGGTGATTTTAAGGCAACCGTGATCTTCGGGCGCAAGCGAACGCGTTCGACGGAAATTCCCGCTCCGGACACTGTGACGATCGTACCAGGGGGCGAGGCGCAGGACTTAGCGCCGGCGGAAGATGCGGGGGGGAATCAGGAGGGGGATCTTCCCGTCCCGGCCGCTGGGGAGGACGATCAGCCAGACCCTGCTGAGGAAGATGCACCGGCGGAGGAGGCTGTTGAACACGCGGGGGGGAATTGGTCGAGGGGGCGAGAGAGGGAGTTGCTGCAGAGGGCGAGGCGGGCGTCGTTCCTGATAGGGCGAGCGTTGAAGACGAGGCGACCCAACAGTCTTAGTCCTCTTCATTATCTGCTTTCCTCTCCCCTCCTCTCTCTCTTTTTTATTTATTGCAAGACTTGGACACGTGGCTTGTAATATTTGAACCGCTGTTTGCCCAAGGGGGCCGCTTATTATTTCTCGATGTTTGCGTATTCTCTGTTTCTGTCTTGAGAGTCGCATCTTTTAATGTGGTGTCCTGTCGAAAGGTCGCGAAGGTGAAACGTTGCCTTGATTGGACGTTTGCTTGCTGCGACTCTTCAGTGCACCGCTCCATTGTCTTTATAAGTCGGTAGACTTCGTCATTTCCTGTACCTCATTTTTTTTTTTAGCTTTCTTCCAACGTGTCCTCTGCGCCTGTTTCTTCTATTCTGAGATATGGCTGGAGCTTCGGATGCGGTTGTTCGGCGAGCTACGTCAGGGGTGTGCATGGAGTGTTTTGAAGGTACGCTGGACTCGTGTCCGCGATGTAACGTTCGGCTGATCCAGGGGTATCGGCCGACTGGGATTATCTTAGTGCCCAGTTTCTTTATCTTTTCGTTGGACGAGCCGGAGTACTCGTCGGCTCGGCGATTCGTTACTCAGGTTTGTTGTGTTTCCTCAATTTTGCCTTGTGGTTGATAGGGCGACAACATGTGATCATCTGCTCGCCGCTTTGTTCAGATGCGGGAGTGCTACGACTGGTTGAAGCGCGACTTCGACCGTTTGGTGGGTGAGGAGCGGTCGTTGCTTGAAGGGGCGTACCTCCCGGGCTATCCCGTGGGTTTTGCTGTGGCTATGGTTGAGAACGATGCGGCGGCGGTCCGCATCATGCGAAGGATGCAGCGTCTAGAAGCGCATCCTAAGGATTGGGCGAGGAACGGAGTGGACGATGTACTGCCGTTGCCCGCTTGCTTCCGCCGGTTTGCGGCCGAATACAAGGGCGAGCCGCTGTTTCCAGGGGATGCGGGGATTGCGCCATGATTATTCTCTTTCGATTTGTTGTTGTTGTGCTCTCCCCTTTTTTGTGTATCGGCCTTGTGTTTTTGGCTTTTGTAATGACTTTAGATGTTGGTCGATCGGCGAGTACTATTTGAACACCTTTTTTAATGATAGAACTCTTGTCGTAGAGACGTGGTATTATTGTGCGCCTGTCATGATTGCTTTTAATAGCCTTCTCGTATTCCGTGCCTACTTGCGCCGTTTTTGTCGTAATCAAGGAGGCATTTCGTTTTGGAAAAGCCACGCAGCATTGATGTCTCGACAGTTGAGAACTTTTAATGCCCCTGTCGCCCCCTTTGGATTCGCATTTTGCTATAAAACCGGGGGGGGGAACTTTGCCTTTATGGGACATAGATTTTGCTGCGAGAAATCTTCTTTGGTGAGGTCGACCTAGCTCTTGATATTCTATCGTGCGTTGTCTTGCTGTGCATTCGAGGATGTGGCCGTTCACCACGATCCCCTACCGTCCGACGCCCGGCGTTAATCCGGACAGAAGGTCGCGGCTGCGGATGCCGTGTCCTTGCTGCGGCGAGCGGATTGCGCGAGAGTTTCGTCCGTCGGGAGTGAAGGTGCCCACTTTTTTTGTGGCCACTTTGCAGGGGTTGGATGCGCAGGAGGCCGAGGACTTCCTTCTTTCGGTAAGTCGCGCGGTTTGCGCGGGACGTCTGAATCTTTTAGCTGAGCTCTTGCTCGTGTGTGTGATCCTTTGCCTGTGATGTAGATAAAACAGGAGTATAGGCGCTATGTCCAGGATCTTGATTATATCCGTGTTTATCTGAGGGAGGAGATCGAGGAGCGTTATCCGCGCAATCCCATAGTTCGAGAAGAGAAGCTAGCTCGAAACGACAGACGAGCTGTGGCGATGATCCGGAGGATAAAGCGGCTCGAGGTGCACCCGAAGGAGTGGGTGAAACAGGACTTGAACAACATATTCTCTATGCTGGACTGCTTTTCTCGCATGGTCGAGGAGTATGACGGCAAGGCGATGTTTGAGGGCGACCCGGAGGCGCGGTTGTAGCGCCCTCGTTCCCTTGTTTCTCCTCTCCCTTTTTGTGTATGTACTTTGATGGACGTACGCTCGGCGGATGTGCCGTTCTATACTTTGCTTTGTAAGAACTCTTGTTTTGTCAAGTTTGTTTTGTTGGGAATTCTTTTTGCCGCGACTATGCTTGTTGCGATTGCGATATTTGTGGTGCGTGTGCACGGAGGTGCGAGCGTTGTGCTCGGCTTGCGTGATATACTTCGGGAGTATGTTACGCGTAGGTGCGAACCTTAGTGTTCGACTTATCCTGTGTAAATAAATAGGTGCGAGCGTCTAGCTCGGCTTACCCTGTAAATAACCAGCGCGTATACCGCTCGTGCGGGCCGGGGCCCGGCTTACGGAGTCGGTCGTGCGTGGAGTATGTGCGAGGGTGGGCTCGGCTTAAATTCTCTTGACTGCTGGGAGCTAAGTCCTCAGTCAGAAGGGTGCGCTATTGCTGAGCGCGTATTAGGATCGGTCGCTTGATCAGAGCGCCGATGTGTTATCGATTTGAATCTTTGAGAAAAGGAGATTTTTTATAGAGTAATAGCTGCGCCCGGAGGCTGCCTACGTACCCTTAGTGGGATCAAGCCGTTCGTAGTTCATATTTACAAGATAGAGGTTGCTGTACCAGCGCTCTAGACTTAGTAGTAATAGCGCTTTAGGTTTATCGAGTTCCAGGACCGAGGGATAGGGGAGCCGCTCATCGTTATTAGTTCGTAGACGCCTGGCTTGACGACTTTGGAGATTTGGTAGGGGCCTTCCCAGTTTGCACCTAGCTTCCCGGCGTTGACTTCGGCTGTGTTTTCGAAGACTTTCCGTAGGACGAGGTCGCCTTCGCGGAAGTGTCTGTTTTTGACTTTTTTGTTGTAGAATTTGGCTGCCGCGTTCTGGTAGTTCTGTATGCGGCGTAAGGCTTTGTCACGGCGTTCTTCGATTGTGTCCAATGAGTTGATGAGCATTTTATCATTGAGGCTTTGATCATGTACGAGCATCGATCGTCTCAGGCTGGCTATGCCGACTTCGGCTGGGGCGACTGCTTCTATTCCGTAGGCTAGGGAGAAGGGCGTCTGTCCGGTCGCTGTTCGAGGGGTCGTGCGGTAGGACCAAAGGACGCCATCGAGTTCGTCGGACCAGGCTCTCTTTTTTTCGTCGAGGCGCTTCTTTAATCCGTCAATGATCGTCTTGTTTGTTGCCTCTGCTTGGCCGTTGCCTTGCGGATATCTCGGGGTGGACTTGCTGAGGCGGATTCGCCATCCGGCGCAGAAATCTTCGAATTGTGTTGATGTGAACTGCGTTCCGTTGTCTGTCACGATCTCGTATGGTAGGCCGTGCCGGCAGATGATATATTTCCAGACGAAGTTTTGAACATCCTTTGCGCGGATTTGAGCGTATGCTTCGGCCTCGACCCACTTTGTGAAGTAATCGGTGAGTACCAAGATGTATTTTTTCTGTCGGGAGGTCGGTAATGGTCCGACTATGTCCATTGCCCACCGCATGAAGGGGTAGGGCGGGGTTGAGGTCTGCAGGAGCTCAGTGGGTGCGTGGATCTTCTGTGCGTGGCGTTGGCATTTCTCGCATTTTCGCACGTATTTCTCGCAATCAGCGACCATGGTTGGCCAGTAATGCCCATGCTTCTTTATTTTTAGAGCCAATGCTCGACCACCCGAATGGTTTCCTCCTGCGCCTTCGTGTGTCTCCTTCATGACTTGTTTTGCTTCATCCTTGTCCAAACATCCGAGGAGGATGCCGGACGCGCTTCTTTTGAAGAGGTTGCCGTCGAGGGTTACGTAGCTGGCGCTCTTCGTGCGGAGCCGTCGTGCGGCCCATTTGTCTGAAGGTACCTCGCCACCATGTATGTAGGTTAGTATTTCGATTCGCCAATCGTTGACGTCCTCAGCGGGGCCCTGTGTTCTGATGGAGCAGATTGCGTCGGTCGTCGCGATGCTGGGTTTATCGATGCTTTCGACGGGTATGATCCTCTTTAGGTCTGGATCCGATGTTGACGCTAGGGCGGCGAGTGCGTCTGCGGCGGCGTTGTCGCTGCGGGGGATCTTTGTAAGTTCGAACTTATCGAACTGGTTGGCAAGGTCCTTGACGACCTTGAGGTACGCGTCCATCCTCTCATTCTTGGTCTCGTAGTCGCCGCTGTATTGGTTTGCTACCAGCTGAGAGTCGCAGAAGGCATGGATGTGCTTAACGCCTAAGCTGAGGGCGAGGCGTAGTCCTGCGATGAGGGCTTCATACTCAGCTTCGTTATTCGAGGCTTGGAAGTTCAGTCGGAAGGATTGTTCAAGGATTTCTTTGTGGGGTGACTCGAGGCGAATACCGACCCCTGACCCGTATGAAGAAGATGCGCCATCGGCGTGCAGAGCCCACACGTCGTGCGTCTCGTTGTTTGGGTCGGCTGCTGGAGTCCGGTCGGGGGGTAGTTCGACGAGAAAGTCGGCTAAAACTTGGGATTTTGCGCACGTCCGTCCCTTGTACTCGATGTCGTACTCGCTCAGTTTGACGGCCCACTTGGCGATGCGGCCCGACTGGCTGGGACTGTGGAGTATGGCTCGGAGGGGTTGATTTGTGAGGACGACGATGGAATGTGACTGGAAGTATGGGCGGAGCTTTCGCGCCGAGGTGATCACAGCCAGCGCCAATTTTTCCATGGTTGGGTATCGTAACTCGGCGCTATCCATGGTCTTGCTGATGTAGAAGATTGGTCGCTGCTCTCCTCTGTCGTCTTTGACCAGCACGCCACTGACAGCCGAGCTCGAGATGGAAACGTATAGAAAGAGTGTCTCGCCGGGCTCCGGCTTAGCGAGGATTGGGGGTGTCGAGAGGTACTCCTTAAGTTGTTGAAAGTCGACCTCACATTCGTTTGTCCAGACGAACTTCTGATTGGTTTTGAGGAGCTGGTAGAAGGGTAGGCACTTGTCGGTCGACCGAGATATGAAGCGATTTAGCGCTGCGATCCGTCCTATCAAGCGCTGCACTTCGCGTGAGTTCCTTGGGGAAGGTAAGTCGATGATTGCCGAGATTTGTTTGGGATTTGCTTCGATTCCTTGCCGGGTGACTATGTAGCCGAGGAACTCACCGGCCGTTACTGCGAACGTACACTTGGCTGGATTCAGTTTCATGCCATATTTGTTAAGCACTTCGAAGCATTGTCGCAGGTGTTCGACGTGGTCATCGGCTTTGGGGGACTTGACAAGCATGTCGTCGATGTACGCTTCCATCGTCCGTCCGAGTTGGTCCGCGAACATTCGGTTGATCAGCCGCTGATACGTCGCTCCGGCGTTCTTGAGTCCGAATGGCATCACCTTGTAGCAATACGTCCCGCGATCGGTGATGAACGAAGTTTTCTCTCTATCATTCTGGTGCATGAGGATCTGGTTGTAGCCGGAGAAGGCGTCCATGAAGGAGAGAAGCTCGTTGCCTGCTGTAGCCTCTACAAGTCGATCGATATGTGGGAGTGGGAAGCTGTCCTTTGGGCAAGCTTTGTTGAGGTCGGTGAAGTCGATGCACGTTCGCCACTTCCCGTTTTTCTTTTTAACGACGACCGGGTTGGCTAGCCAGTCGGGGTAGCGAACTTCGATTATTGATCCGGCCTTCAGTAGCTTATCGACCTCCTCATTGACAGCCATAGACCGCTCCGGGCCGAGCTTGCGGCGTTTCTGTTTCACGGGTTTATACGTTGGGTCGACATTGAGCTCGTGGCAGGTTAACGCTGGGCTTATTCCCGGCATATCGTGGATTGACCAAGCGAAGGTGGAGGCGTTGTTTGTGAGAAAGTCGATGAGCGCAGCTCGTACTTCGGTGCTGACGTTGAGGCCGATGCTTACGCATCGCTCTGGGTCGGTCGCATCAATATTGATTTGCTCAGTGGCGCTTGGTGCAGTTGTTGCCGCCGCGCTTTTGAGCGTGAGGTTCTCGAACTCCAGCGCGAGCTTCTGTAATTGCTATTGCGACGGGGTGGCGTCGGTTGTCTGAGCGCTCGGGGTTGCCGAAGTTGATGCTAATTGAGGAGTCGCTGCTTGAGCGATCTTTTCAGTTTCCGCGGACGGGAGGCTGAGGATCGATGCTGTGTCGGTGATTTTGAGGTTGCGCATCTTCTTTTCGATGAGGAAGCAGGTCCGAGCGAGCTGTTGGTTTCCTCGCAGCGTGCAGATTCCTCGAGGCGTAGGGAACTTGACGCACTGGTGGTACGACGATGGGATGGCCTTCATGAGGTGGACCCAGGGCGTTCCGAGAATGATATTATACATGGCGGGGCGGTCGATGACCACGAATTTGATCCAGTTGACCGTTCCTCCGACGAAGATGGGGAGCTTGACGGTTCCTATTGTCATGATCGTGTCGCCATCGAAACCGGTGAGCGGCCGACTTGAGGGCTTGATGCTGCGATCGGGTATCTCCATTTTTCGAAGTACCTCTTTAAATATGAGGTCGGCAGAGCTGCCGGTGTCGATCATTACCCGCGTGACTTCACTTTCCCCCACGAGTAGCTCGACGACCAATGGGTCGTTATGGGGCATGTCGACACACAACGTGTCGGCGTCTGTGAAGACGATCGGTTCTGTTTCGGCCGTGACGGCACGTGGCCAAGCGACGGCCTTCTCGGCGCGTCGACGGTGAGTTGCGATCGACCGAACCGAGTCGTGGCAGTTTGTCAGACCGCCCATGATCATGTTGATCCGTCGGCGTGGGATCGGAACAGGTTCGTTGTCGTCCCGCACTCGTTTCGGTGGCTCAAAGTCGACTGCGGCGACGCCGTTTTCCTGGTCATGTACTTGCTCGTTGTTGGGGCGCTGGTCTTCATTGTGAACTGGGTGAAAGGCTTGATTGTCCCGTCGGTCGTTCCTTCCTTGTCCCTGACCCATGGGTCTTCCGGGATCAATGCATATGTCCCCGCTTTTGTATCTGGCGAGGAGTTGACTGAGTAGATATCGGCACTCGTGGGTTGAGTGGCCGGCTTTTTGTGGAAGTCGCAGAATGGTTGTTGCGCATGGGGTGGGGCGCCCTTCGCGTCGGTATTGCGGATGTACTTGTTCCATGGCGGCGAGGGCTTCGTCTCTTGCGAGCCCACGAAGAAGGTTGCCGCTTTCCTGCTCCGTTCTTCTTTGGCGTATTCCGCGTCATAATGTTGTCGCGGCTCGAAGTACTCCTCTTTCGCTTTGGCAGGAGTTGCCTTTGTAGCGTGCTTTTTGGCCATCGCAGCCTTTTCTTCTTCGACGAGGATATGGCGCGAGGCGCGATGCAGGGCGTCGACAAGCGAGGCGGGCTGATTAAGGGATAGGTCTTCTCGGAACTTTGATTCGTACCATGTTGCGTTCTTGAGCGCGGCGATCGCCGCATCGTCGGGTACGTCGATTTGTGACACGACCTCCTTGAATCGGTCGATAAACTCCCGCAGGGACTCCTTTGGTCCTTGGGTGATGGTCCATAGGTCGGCGTTGGTCGCCCCCTTTTGGATGAACATCGAATATTGCTTTAGGAAGGCGGCCTTTAGCTGGTAGAAAGAGTCGATCGAGTTGGCTTCTAGTCGTGTGAACCAACTGAGCGCGGCGCCGCTAAGCTGCTCGACGAAGAGTTGGCAGCAGCCGGCGTCCTGCTCTTCTTCAGCAAACCGCGCTCGCGCGGTTGCCACCGCGAATTTTGTCAGGAACTGCTGAGGGTCGCTTCTCCCGTCGTAGGGGGGGAGTTTGATCTTCCCTTCGTGTCTTAGCGGTGTGCTCGTTATACGGGTGGTGAAGGGCGAGCGCTGGGTGTCTTCCAATACCTTTTCGAGTTCAGGGGCGGAACTGGTCGCGCGATGGACTTTGGAAGACATCACTCGAAGGAGTTCCTTCATATCGTCGATCTCCTTGTCTCTATTGGCGGTATAATCGTCGAGATACTGCTCCGCGATGGCTCGAGGTCTGCCTGGTTCGACTCGATCGGCGGCGTAGACAGCTGTATTGGATGCTGGCCTGTTGGGGTCGCTGGGGCTGTTATTGCAGGACGCGTCGAGGCGTGACCGGGTAGCGTTCGCCCGAGGCATTGGGCGCATCGATGGCACGCCTGCAGCGCAGAGGCGATTGATTTCTTCCTGGGACGCCGCCTGGGCGTCGTTTAGAGTTTTCAGCTGGTTGGCGATTCTTGCTTCCTGAGCGTTCATGCGTTCCAGTATGCTCTGAAAAAGGTCGCCTATATTTGCGCTCGATGCTTCTGGCGTGTTGTGGATGGCCGCGGCGGGAGGATTGTTTGACCTGGATGGTCGTGTATCGGGTTGGATTGGTGCGTCGAGCCGGCTTCCTTCTTTCTCGGGTCGTTGAACGGTGGGACGATCTTGCTGAGAACTAGTACCTTCGTCTCGCTGTATAGGACAGGTATTTTTCGCTTGAGTTGTGGCTCCGTGAGCCCATTGTGGTAGCGGTTCCGGTATAGTTGCTTCGCTTGAGGGACTCGATCGTCCGACTATCGCTTTCCCGGAGCGCTTTCCCATCAAGCGGTTCGTACTCGTTAGCGTAAGCCTTTGTCTTCTCTTGTTATGCGGGGTGAATTCGAATTAGTCCCCACAGACGGCGCCAATTGTTGATGGTGGGGTTCCAATCAAACAAATAACAATAATGAGAAAGTAGAAAGGCAATATAAATAGAATGGTCGTCGGACGACGTTATATTGATGTAATGATCGCAATACAATCTGGGTCGAGCGTGTTGCTCTTTTACAGGTAGGGTCGACTTAGGAAAGTAGATCCAAGACGAGGCGAACGTGGTTCGGCTTACAGCTGTCTTGCTCGCTCTATGTTTATAAGTCGAAGGGTGTTTCTCTCAAAAAATCTGGATCTCTCTACACTGTTCACTAACACCCTTTTTATAGGGGTTTACAAGGGTAATTCCGTACTTAGGTCGGGACGAGGGGTAAACGTCGGATCTACCCTTCGTCGCTTATCGAGGCGCTGGTTCAATGGCTGGGCCGGATTCGTGTGGTGGGCTTTTTGGAGGGAAAGGGCGAAGCCCATACCCAACATTTACCACAAATTGGTGTACTCAAAAGAAAGTTATTTGATAGAGAACCATTTGAATTCTTATCATTTTTTTGGTAATTGAGTTTTCATATACGGATGTGACATCAGGCTGACACGACGATTGATATCAAACAAATTGAATAAATACAAAAATGCTGGTTTCGTATCAAACAATAATGATACTATGGACTATTAGAGAAATAGTTTAATTTCAACAAACATATTTCTTTGGTTTTCAGATAAAGTCTTATTTGGAGGGCCAATTAAAATATTATTATTGTTATTTTGGTAGCATGTAGCAGATATCATTATCACTTATTAGTACTAGTACAGAAAGATAACATTGATCAATGTTAGTATTTAGTACTACAGTATATTGATACACATAGGTCTTATATATATTGATTCACAGTATTACTACAAATCATGTTTTGTTTCTCTATAGAAAATTTTCCCAACACCATCTTTTCTTGGGACAGATTCTGAAACATCTATCTGGCACCAATTACCCATCAGAGAAGCCATTTGATCAACCTTATCATGCAATCCAAAAAGCCCACCAGTGTGTATGAACAATATCTTTATGCCTTCCCAATTTTTGGGATCCTTGGTCATCTCATTTATCAAACCGTACGCAGCTTTCCCACTGGATAACACTCGAAAACACTCGAAAACCAAATGTCAATCACGCTATATACTACGATGCTACTTTAAGAGATTTAAGGGGTAAATGACGACTTTAAAATCACTAGGACCAAGGAAGAACTAGAGAGACTAACATACCTGTAAACAGGATCAGGAATAACTCCAGTTGAAATTGCTACTTCCTTTACAAACTTAAGCTCCTCTGAAGTGTTCATAGCATATCCTTTTCCTTTGGCCTGCCAAAAACATAAGAATAAGAGCAAAACAATATCACGGGAGTTAACACCAGCTTGAAGCCCATCAAGAAGGCCTTGGACAAAGTCATAGAAGTAACCAGGATCATCGCAAACCGAGAATGCATGAACCTGCATGATGAATGAAACATAAATGAGCCATCTGTCAACTACTCAACTTCACTGTGGGTTATGTGCCTAAACTAAAAAAGAATATACCTTGGCTTTTAGAGCTCCCAACCAGGACCCCAATGAAATACCAGCAATTGTACCACCACTAGTAATCCACAAAAAAACTAAGATGAGCGTGAATCAAACAACAGTAAAGGATAAGAAAAATTCACAAGGGAAGCAAAAGCAGAACCTGCCACATGCCACAACAATATCATCAAATTTTAGGCCGTCAGTTCTACTTTTTAGCTGCTCCTCAATTTCCCTTGCTGCTTCAATATAACCCCTAGACGAATAGTGTAGGGAAAATCAGCATCAAAAGAGCTCAATCCTGCCTCCTCAAGCTATTGAGTAATGTCTTATCCAATCTAACACAGAGATAAACTACACACAGGCTACTGCAGTTAGCTAAGATTAAAAATGTTCCATATGATAACATAATCTCACCAAGTTCCCAAAGAGTTTGATCCACCAACCGGAATAACATACGGTTTTTTTCCTTCCTTTTCCAGTTTCTCTTTCAGAGCATTAGTAAGAGCCTATGATTACCATCACAAGAACAAGTTTTGATCAGGCTAAGTAAAACTACTCATTTCGTGTTCTTAGTAAGTAAAACTTAATGCAATGGACTTAACCTCACTCCCAATGGAGGAATACTCTTCCTTAGAGATGAGATGAACATTAGCTCCAACGAGACGTTCGACCAGTAGATTCCCAACCAACCCAGGATCATCATCAGCAAGAAGCTGAAAACACACACACACACACACACACATAAACACGTGTAACAACAGAGATTTTATCGACGTAAGGTGAAGAATCAGAAGCCAGACCTTGGAAGTGCGGAGAATAAGATGAGAATTGAGATTAAGATAGTTTGATGCGGTGGCTGTAGCACGGCAATGATTGCTCTGGATACCGCCGATGGTGATAACGGTATCGGCGTGTTGATCAACAGCTTCAGCCATTAAGAATTCGAGTTTTCGGACTTTGTTTCCACTCAATTCCATGCCGGTGAAATCATCGCGCTACCAAATTTATTAAAACGGTAAGTGAAAGGAAGAAGAGAAGCAACAAAAAAGAGTCGCGTAGGAGAAGAGATATGAGAGAGACCTTGATCCAGAGTTCAGTGCCATTAGGAAGACCAGGAAGATTCCATCTATGGATCGGAGTAGGAAGCTGAAGAACAATAAGAAGAAGATGATGAGTGAAAGTAATGGAGAATGAGAACGAAACATAGAGATATCGAAATTAACGTACGTGAGCGAGGGAGAAAGTGTGGGAAGGAATCGGACGAAGATGAGAAGCCCAAGGAGGAGGAGTGTAATGGAGAATGAGAACGAAACATAGAGATAAAAACCCAACTGCTTAACCGACATAAACCGATAATGATTAAACATTAATATGGTTCCAGCAATCGAACCGGTATATGGAGATATTGGGCCTAAGGTGATAGCCCATAAAGTTAAAAAAAATAACTTAATTAGTAAGATAAAAAAAAAGGCTAAGCGGGCACGTGTTCCACGCACACGGTTTGTCTGTAATTATTCTTCGTCTACTTCACACGAAAGAGAGAGAGAGAGAGAGAGAGAGAGAGAGAAGACGAACAACAATGGCGTTGCAATGGCTAATTCTGTCGTATGTGGTGGCCGCCGAAGTTGTAATCACCCTCGTGTTGACTCTCCCTTACCCTATGCTTCTTAAGAAACGCGTCGTTCAACTTGTCTCATTGATTCTCCAACCTGCTGCTTCCATCGTCGCCTTCGCCGGATTTCAGCTCCTCGGTACATCCTAGCTCTCACATCTGATTTCTCTATTTCTTAATCAGAATCGATTTTGTGTAAATTTAGATAGGGTTTTTGAGCCGCGAGTGATTCTGTGGATTCTCGGTACTTTTGTGTGTTTTGCTTATTTCGTTTTGATTTCTTTCAGATATTTACTGGAAGGCTGAGCATAGACTTTCTTGTTCATCTGAGGTATGCACTGCTACAGAACGGGATCGCTACGAGAAATCTGTAAGTACCATTCCAATGTTGACTTTATAACCTTAGTCTTTGATTATTCTATAGCTGAACTCTATGTGTTATGAATCATTTTTGAATAGTAAATTGTTAGGTTGTGAGTTTCATCTTGATTAGTTTCTCCCCTCTTTAGTCTAAAGATCAAGATTTGTAACTAAAACTTTTGAGAATTGGCTTTCATTGTTTTAAGGGGAGGGATGTTGTATCAACAGAACAACAGCCTCTTTTTTCCTTAGTGTTCAATTGCATATTTTTTAGGTCTCGATCACCCATTGATGTACTCATATCACGTTAAATCATAGCTCTAGTTATTGTCAAATAGCAAACATGAGATTGTCTTTATAGCATCCATGTTTCAGTTTCGTGGATTCTTGGTAAAGCCTCCTCACCACTCAATCGATTCTTGGTGCGTAGTTACTTTTTGTTCTGCAGTTGCAAGTTGCCAGAATCAATTGCACTTAGTAAATATTAAACTCTGATATATTTAGTTTCTGCTCTTGCCCTGAAATGTCTCAGCTTGCTTACTAACGATTTGTATGTACTGCAGGTCTACAAGGCTCAGAGGAATGTGGTTCTGTGCACTGCAGGAATTCTTCTCTACTGGTAACTTCATCAGCTATTAACAATCACACACACGCACAAGGTCTTGCATAATTCACTGATATCTATTTTGTTTATTGACAGGTGCATCTACCGCATCTGCAAGTTCAACAAAGACCTGGAGCTCTTGGAGACGACGGAGAAGAGATACAAGGAAGAGTGATGATCTTCACGAGTATAGGGAGTTGGTTCCTTAAAAGTCAAAACCATTATATAAGTAAAACTTTTTTATTGCATTTTTTACATTCAAATATTACTGAACCTGAACCTGAACGAAACTAGGAGTATCGTGAACAGCCTTGCACACTATATGTATATCATCTGTGTCCATTCCTTTCTACATCTTTGATCTATATTTCAAGAAGAGCCTTAGTTTATCTTCATGTCCAGAATAATCATATACAGACACCAATTTTGTTAAAGCACAACTATGAACTTAAAGATGCTTCTCTACCGAACATCAAGATGCTTCTCAACCAAACATCTTGATCATGAACTTCGGTTTGCAGAATGCAAACACGGAAAGGTAAATGAGAAGAATAACACAAATTGATCGTGAAGGTATCATTACCATAATATAGGTGACGATAAATCTCAATTTCTCCGAAGGCAACAAATATTAGTTGGTCAGTTTACAGTTGCATATATTACAAAGAACAAATCCCCAAATCCTCTCAAAGAATGTGGCACATCCTCACCAAACACAGACCATTTCAGTTCAGTACGAAGTGATACCTTGAATCTACATGACTCTCCACGTCCCAGAGGAAAGACCCAAACGTCACAGCCTCCAACACAAGCCTCCTCAATCCCTTGAAGCTGATCTTTATATGCTCGTCCTTCGACGAATCTATTGTGCCTTGTGGCGTTATCACAATCTCTGGCCTCCCAAATAATGCCTCTGTATGCTTCTCAATTATCCCAACCGCTTCTCTTGATCTTATCGTAGCATATCTCTGAAGGGTTTCTCCGTCAAAGGACATTACGTATGTCTTTAACCGGGATTGCTTCATATCACTGCTAAAACCACCACTAGCGTTGATCCCTCCCACAAATGAACCAACCTCTTGGTTTGAGGATACAGCCTGATAAGTTTCTTCTGCTTCTTCATAGAAGCTTCTCTCTGTTTCTCGACCTGCTTGCTCAATGCTAGTCTCACCTTCATATGACCCACCTGGAAGAATCCTCATCGTCTTCTCAAGCTGAAACCTTTGGTCAATCCGCTTCAGGAAATACCCATACATCACGGAAGCAGCATATACCTGTCCAACTCCAAGTTTGCTTATCTGTGCAACTGATGTCAGATCATCAGTGCGGTTTTTGAGAATGATGGAAAGATGATTCTGAATCATCTCATAAACCTCAGGCGAGTGAAGTCTCTCAAGTTCCCCATCTAGAGTCGGCCAAGTATCAACTCGACCAGACGGATCCGCAGATGATGAGCTTATGGATGGTACAAGTGAAACATTGGCGTCCATGAACTTCTGAACCACTAAAGCATATAAAATCTCTTCCAAAGCCCTTTTTCTCTCTTTCTCCTTAATTTCAGCAATTCTCCTAAACACCCAAGAAACAATCTAATTCAAAATCGAAACCTAAAAGTAGCAGTAGAATGGTAATTAGATATAGGCATGTGACAAACCTGTAGAGAACAATGTCTGTTCCAGGTACAGAGGATTCATCCCTGATCTGTTCCTCAGCGTCTCGATCGATTTGGAGCTGTTCAAGCTGCTGTTCAACAGCTGCTGGAACAAGATGAGGATGACTCACTAATATCTGTGACAGAAACTGCCCAACAGGAGACTTCAACTGAAGTGGCGCGATAGAACCGGCTGAAGCATCACCAGAAGCTGAAGCTTTAACCACAAAACCCCTCCGAGATTTAACACAAGTTGTTCGACTTTGCAATGGTCTCGAGAATTTAAGAGAAGAGTTGTGCTACAAGCAAGCGACAAAAGATTCAAATTACTAGATTATATTCAAGCCAATTATTACTTATGTAATCAAAGGTTCCATTTTTTCCTTTTTGACACAGAATCAGAAACCTCGAATTTTATTGGGAGAAAAGCAGTAATGGGGTAGATTGAGCAAAAACAAACATGAAAGCTAAGTTAAATTGATTTCTAGGGTTAAGTGAGTCAAAAGCAGTAGAATCAAGACATACTCTGATACGAAATTGAGGTCCGGCGCCGAGTTGCATGAATCCAGGAGAGTTGGGCGTCAAGAACATGGACCTTTCGGAAGATTGACGCAGTAAGAGTGAAGATTGAACCAAATTCGCAGCCACGGCGTCCATGATTACCCTCCGAGGGAAGCCAAAATCGGACCTTCGGCCAGAGAAAGGAGAAAAGGAAGAAGAATCCGTAGGGCTAGAATATTGAGAAAATGTCGAAACAAATTGGGTGATTCTCGAATACCACTCACGTTTTTTTTTTTTGGATAATTAGGGAAAATAAATAATTAAAAACAAAGATTTGAATCTTTTTAAATTAACAAAATATTATTGGACGGATTTGATTTATAATTTTATAGATTTCACGATTATTTGTAAATTTTAAAAAGAAAAATGTCCTAGATCTGGACATCGTATCAAACACAGGCTCATACTAAGATAAGTCCTATATGTTCCCAAAACCATACTTCTAATCCTAAATTCATCTAAATCAATATTTTTCACTTAATTCTCCTTACATCTAGGTTTATTCAGTTATTGAACTTAATCCGATAGAAAATCAATCAAATCCAAAATAAAACCAAATTTAAAACCCAACTCTTCTTCTTCAAGTAAAAGAACTAATTATATGTCTTCTTCACCTGATTTTGATTTATTTCCTGACAAAGTGAATACAATACCTTTTAGCATATGAAGCAATGATTACCAGTGTTTCAAAAGCTTGCTTGTTCCTTTAACAGTTCTAAAACTTCTAAAAAGAGATCAATCGCAGATCCTGGAGCTTTAGTTGCAGCTCTAGGCAGAACATCTTCTAGCTTAGGTTCCTCAATTTGCTCTTAAGTAATTTAACCAGAATTAGAATGCATAACACAATCAAACCAAAATAATCTAGTTAAATGCGATTCAAATGCGACCACGAAAAACATAATCCCAGAATATTTCAACATAATCATTATCGAATTTGGTTTCAATTTCATGGAAAAACCAAATCAAATCCCTAAATCGGATACTAAAATCCGACCCAATTTAATCCAATTTCTTCTTCTTCTTCACCCAACCCATCAAAATCACATGCCTCCATCTTTCCAACTTCTGCAAGTCATCATCAATACGACTTCGACTTCAACTTCTCTTTCACTATCTCCTCCGTCAAAGCCAGATGCATCCTCTCGCGACAATAATTTGCTACCTACACCACAAAAATCAGATCTTTATATTCCGATGAAACACCCAGAATCGAATCAAATCGATTAATACTACCTGAGAACCGCATGGCCATCGCAAACACCGAAGAAATGAGCGCTCGAGTGAGGATTGAATCCATTAATGACTCAACTATCAAGCAACGAATTAGACGCACGTTGTAGGAATCTGGGAATCGTTGAGACAACGTCTTCCATATCGGTGTCTCTTTGATTTCAGAAGAGGAAGAAGAAGCAAAAAGCTTGTGAAGAGCGAAGCATAGGAGGAATCCAAGATCAATGGCGGAGAAGAAAGCAACGGGATGTTGGGTCGGTTCTCGGGTCAGTTTTGATTTTAGTTTTTGTTTTTTTTAAAAGTAATCGGGTTGAAATCGGATTTAGAATCAGGTTTAATCCAGTTTACTATTTATCAATAATAGTTAATAAAATTATAAACCAATTAACTTCGAATGATGGGGAATTAGATGACAAATATTGATTAGGGAATATATATGATTAGAAGTATTGATTGATTCAGGTAGATCTAAGATTATAAGTATGGTTTCTCATTTATAAACAAAAAATTAATTCATATAAAAACTAATAATAATTTTTCGTAAATTTTGTTTAATTATGTGAATGAACACATTTTAGAAGTCCTGGTCATTGTAACTCGCTCTATATCTCTAGGCCCATTAAGTGGGCTTCTAGACCACTCCAAATTAGATAAATAGTCCAGTATACGACCCCTCAAGACAACTAACTAGGGTTTCTCGCGTCCCGTCTCGTCTCTAAGTTGCTGCTTAATCAGTGTGTAAGAATGTCGTCGTCGCTACTCTCTGATTTTCGTGTGTAGAAAAGGGTTTTTTGGTTTCTCTTATATTTCATTTCAACAATTATCTAAGTCTTTGTCATCTGTGATTTTGTAGTAAACTTTGATATAAGTGTAAAGGTTTTCGTCTTCAAAAAAAAAAAAAACGGTGGCGATGATGAAAAAAAGGCCGGACTTACGGCTGCTACGAGCACCAAAAAAGTGTGCGGTGGGTTAGTAGAATGATGCTAAAGTTTCCAAAGGTTATATAGCTGAGCCACCTCCTCTTTTTTCCAAAGCTTAATCCATTTACTATTTTGCCTCAAATCCATTCTATATCAAAAAGCAAAATCTCATATGTTCCCAAACAAACATAAAATTGAAATAACCTGTTAACACTAAATCCATTGAAATATTCAAATTGATTTTGTCTAGAGAAATGTTGAACAAAACAAATAAAATTATAAAAGTTAAAGTGTTTATTGCTATGTGTATACAAAATAATAATTATTAAAAAGTTATAAGAAAAAATAAATAGGAAGTAAATAATTTGGATTTGAGTGAGGAAAAAAATTGAAAGTGAAGAGATATATTTTGATGGGCAGTTTTAAAGCTTGGGTTTAAGCTGCTGAGAAGAAGAACACAAAAACCCTAACGAAAAAATGGAATCGAAAGCAATTTGCTTAGGGTTTCTTCCTCCAAGACTTGGATTTTCATCTCCACATTTACTCTCCCATCCTCATGTAAGTCAAATCATCCATCAAATTTTCGTTTTGATTCTTTAAAAACCTTATCCTAAAATTTGTCAGTTTTCTCCTGATTCTCTAGAGTTCTTCGACATTTGCAACGCGTCAAAGAATTGATTCCAAACGTAAGTATCTATCTAAATCCTTCGTAATTCAACCAAGTTATATCACAAAGAGTGATCCTTTATCTTATTTTCTTTGTTGATTAAGAAACCCTTGTTTGGAACAAACCACCAGGACCAATTGACTTGACCCGAGGTCGTGTAGTATGTTCTTCTCGTTCTGAAGACTCAAGGCCTGAGACAAAGCAATTTCATAAGAGTAACTATGCTCGAGCTGAGCTGTTTCGTGGGAAATCAGGTTCTGTTTCTTTCAACGGTCTAACCCACCAGCTTGTTGAAGAAAGTAAACTTGTTTCAGCTCCGTTCCAAGAAGATAAAGGTTCCTTCTTGTGGGTTTTGGCTCCTGTTGTGTTGATTTCGTCATTGATTCTTCCACAGTTCTTTCTAAGTGGTGCCATTGAAGCTTCTTTCAAAAACGACACTGTTGCTGGTAAGTCCAATTTGATTACTGCCTTAATTTTTTAAAACTTTTAGATTTATTGATCGAGTTCGAGTGTTAACTTTGGATTATGATTTATATGAATCCTAGGGTGATACAGTAGAAGCTATCTTAGTGGTGTTACATCTGCTTACTGATTATGTTTTAGTGTAGGCTTCTCTTTAAGTGTATTTGGCTTTGAGGTTTTGATAGGTTTTACAAACTGTTTTCTGATGTGCAATAAGAGAATCCCTTTTTTTATCTTGAATTATTGATTTACAGTCGAGAACACCTGATCTAAGCCTAAGAAAGAACCAAAACGTTTCCTTAAGATTTGTTCAAGAGATCTTTTAACTCTCATAAAGCTAAGAGGCTTCCCACATGATCTAGTTCTTATTTATACGATACTCATTTTGATGCACTCTCCTATTATAATTTCTTGATGCAGAAATTGTTACGTCTTTCTGCTTTGAGACGGTGTTTTATGCTGGTCTCGCGATATTCCTGTCTGTGACTGACCGAGTGCAGAGGCCGTACTTAGACTTCAGTTCCAAGAGATGGGGTCTGATCACTGGACTGAGGGGATACCTTACATCTGCATTTCTCACGATGGGTTTAAAAGTTGTAGTTCCCGTATTTGCTGTATACATGACTTGGCCAGCTCTCGGAATAGATGCGTTGATCGCAGTGCTTCCTTTCTTACTTGGCTGTGCTGTTCAACGAGTTTTTGAGGCTCGGCTTGAAAGACGTGGCTCATCATGTTGGCCCATTGTTCCAATAGTCTTTGAGGTAAGCTTATATACTGATGTTGACCATTTTCGTCTTAATTTTGTTTACCCATCGTCTTGTGTGAGAAACACTTTTAGCAAGCATTGGACCATGATGTTATTAGTCTTGTTTTGAGTACTATGGTTGCATGTAATGGCAGGTGTATAGGCTGTATCAGGTGACAAGAGCAGCGACTTTTGTTCAGAGGCTAATGTTTATGATGAAAGATGCGTCAACGACTGTAGAAATTACAGAGCGAGGAGTAGCGCTCGTTGGTTTGGTTGTGACTTTGCAATTTCTAGCTGTTATGTGTCTCTGGTCGTTTATCACTTTTCTTATGCGCCTCTTTCCTTCTAGACCAGTAGGTGAAAACTATTAAATCTCAGGGTTTAGTGATTGTTAGATGTAGCCAAATCCCATCGGTTTTGTTTTGCTCCCGTGTGCATTTCAGGAGTAATGGGTTGTATCAAGTCATTTTGAGAGTTCGTTGATCTTGAGATATGAAATTGGCCGGAAATGTTGTAGAACTGTCTACTAAACTTCAATACTTGATGAGATCTTATTGGGGACTTCACTTTTGTGATCCTTATCAAAAGTTTAAATGCCCATCTCTTGTTATATGTTGTCTTGTTACGCAAGTTGACTCATTTTCTCAAACTCTTCAGTATTTTGCCTAAGTTCATTCTTAATCAAAGGCAAAAACGCTTCTGTTGTCATCCACAATTTTCGAAAGTATTGCGGGTGATTTCAGTCTACTCTTCTAAATAGATTCGTTGAGAGACTGTAATCAGAAATCTACTCATAGAAAAATTCTAACTTATGAGTTTGTCTGATCTTTAAAATGTTGAAATCAAAACATAAGTACACAACAATGGTTCCACTTTTGGTCTCAGCTTGTGTTTTGGATCTTTTGTAGGCACAAAAGTGAAATTGCAAGCTTGTCCACGTGGAAGATCTGCGCCACTGATAGGTGTCTTTTACACTGACGTGTCTGTATTGTTTCATTGATGAATCTGTTAGTGTTACACCATTGCATTTGAGTGATACTCAAATGAAATGGTTTCAAAGCTTTTTATAATTTTACCAATATGTAATGTTATTAATTGATACTTAGAATACTATAATTGATCAACGATAAAATAGGATCTCAGGAGAGAGCCAATCTCAAACTGGTTTGATCGATCGTCTTCTTCGTCTCATCAGACACAGAAACCATGTCTCCACTCGCAGATCTCCTAAACATCGATCTCTCAGACACAAAGAAAATCATCGCTGAATACATATGGTACGAGTACTTTCTTATTCCCCTAATCATCTCTCTGGAGAGATTCTTGATCTTGATTTTACAAACTTAATTTTGATCTTGCATGTCTCTCTTTTACAACATACACTTTTGTTTTGTTTTCTCATTTTACTCTGAGAACAGGATTGGTGGGTCTGGCATGGACATTAGAAGCAAAGCCAGGGTAATTCATATCTACACAATTTCTCTCTTTAGTTCTCTATTGTATAACCAAAAAGAATCAAATTAACTTATTAGTTTGTTAACAGACATTACCAGGACCAGTAAGCGATCCATCAAAGCTTCCAAAATGGAACTATGATGGATCGAGCACCGATCAAGCTGCGGGAGATGACAGTGAAGTCATTCTATAGTAATCTTCTTCATCTCCTATCTTCACAAAATCTTAAGTAAAATGATATCAACCTTTTTTTATAATTTAAATGTCATTTGGCATGAATGAAAAAAGTCCTCAGGCAATATTCAAAGACCCATTCAGGAAGGGGAACAACATTCTGGTTAGCTCATCAAAATTTCTTAGCACAAGATCTATCATGTTTTCTTGATTATAAATCAATGTATTTGAATATAAACCAGGTGATGTGTGATGCTTACACACCGGCCGGAGATCCAATTCCGACCAACAATAGGAACAAGGCCGTAAAAATATTCGATCATCCCAATGTGAAGGCTGAAGAACCTTGGTAAGCTAATACGTAGCCTTGGAAAAATATTCAATGAAACTATAACCAAATTTGTTTCAGTTTGGGAACGGTTTGGTTTGGTTTGGGAATTTTTTATAAACTACATGTTTTCTTTAGAATATTTGGTTAATCAGTTTTTTTATGACTAAATTTGGGTATAGTTTAACTTATGGTTCGGTGTAAAACTTTTGATACCGACCGATTTAGAAATAGATTTCAGTTTGGTCGATTCAGTTTAGACTCGGTTTGATATTTTGCTGTACAAATTTATTAGGTTTGGGATAGAGCAAGAATACACATTACTTAAAAAAGACGTCAAGTGGCCATTAGGCTGGCCTCTTGGTGGCTTTCCTGGCCCTCAGGTACACACTTGTGAGTAAAGTCTCCATAAAAAATGGATACACTAACTCTTACATCAAGAACAAGTTTCTGACATTAAATATTGCATTTTGTGTTTGAACTAAACAGGGACCGTACTATTGTGCAGTTGGTGCAGACAAAGCCTTTGGTCGTGACATTGTTGATGCTCACTATAAAGCTTGTCTTTACGCCGGTTTAAGTATTGGTGGTGCCAATGGTGAAGTCATGCCTGGACAATGGGAGTTTCAAATCAGTCCTACTGTTGGTGTTGGTGCTGGTGATCAGTTATGGGTTGCTCGTTACATTCTTGAGGTAAGAAACCAGTAGAACTTATCTATGTTTTTATCAAGTTTCATGGGCTTTCAAATCAAATACGAATTGACAATGAGTAGATTCACCAATTTCTCTTGTATATTACTCTAGGTACTATTCCAATGTGGGATTTTTAACCGTTCCTTTGCACTGAACTTTGGTTTCTTGTATTTTAATATAAATCATTTTTTTTTGGCAGAGGATTACTGAGATATGCGGAGTGATTGTCTCATACGATCCAAAACCAATCGAGGTCTCTCATGATCATCAAGACTCTGTTTTGGTTGTAGTTACAACTGAATTTTCTTGAATGTTCAGTTTGTTGAGGTTGTTTTCTATGGCGGTTAGGGTGATTGGAATGGAGCAGCGGCTCATACGAACTTCAGTACAAAATCGATGCGGAAAGATGGAGGATTGGATTTGATTAAGGAAGCAATAAAGAAGCTTGAAGTGAAACACAAACAACACATTGCGGTTTATGGTGAAGGCAACGAGAGGCGTCTCACCGGGAAGCATGAAACGGCAGACATCAACACTTTCTCTTGGGTACATATGAAACCAAATGAAAATAATTACATTTTGGTTTTATGATATTATATAACTTTATAGCTCTTTGAGTGTAGGGAGTTGCGAATCGTGGAGCATCGGTGAGAGTAGGAAGAAATACAGAGAAAGAAGGAAAAGGTTATTTCGAAGATCGAAGGCCTTCGTCTAATATGGATCCTTACGTTGTTACCTCAATGATTGCTGAAACCACCATCCTCGGCTAAGCTTTTTGGTTCTTTGAGACTTTTTTGCAAACAAGTCACGGAATGATCTGTGATTTCTATTGTTTCATCCGGTTATATATGGTTCATTCTTCAGCCAAAACTCATCGTTGAACTCGAGTAATTTGCTAATTAAGTTTTTTGGTTACAGCTGAAGTCGTTCAGTGAGCTTTTTGGTTACAGCTAATTAAGCCTTTTGGCTTCATTCAAAACCATGTCATGTAATTTTGTATATACCATATCATCCATATTAGATTAACTTTGACTATTCTTTCATAAACTAGAAATCTGAAATTCAGTGAGAAACTCGGGGTGTAGTGTAAGTATGTGTAACCGTATGGTTTTTTAATCTCAATGTTGTTTAACCCCGAAGTGTAACCTCAGGTAAGCTAAACTAAAAACATGTGTAGAGAATAGGGTTCGAACCTGATTGGGACACATAGATGAGAAACACATTAGCTACTAAAAAAATGTTGGTATTTTGTGAAATAATAGACAAAACTTTAATATATCCTAAGTCCCTTTGTCATTTTTTGTAACATGATGATTAAAATAGAAAAGGTACAATAGAATTTATAATTTTATTATTAAAATTAAGAATATTAAAAATAGAAAAGGTACAATAGAATTTATAATTTGATTATAAAAATTATGAATATTAAATATATGGTTTATCACGGTAAAATTACAGAATCATGTTTTTGGTGGAAAAATTATGGAATTACGTTTTTTGGCGGACAAATTACAGAGTTACGTTTGTGGCGGAAAAATTACGAAAACATGTATTTTGGCGGGAAAATTATGAATCTGTATATTTGGTGGAAAAATTAGAGAATCACGTTTTTTGGTGGAAAAATTACGGAATCACGTTTTTTGGCGAGAAAATTGTGAATTCGTATTTTTGGCTGAAAATTACAAAATCATTTTTATGGGGGAAAATTACGAAATCACAAAAAATAAAACCAAAGATTATCCCGCAGCTATTCCTATGATAATCCTATGATAAAATGTGATTCCATAATTTTCACGCCAAAAATACGAGTTCACAATTTTTCCTCACAATTTTTCCGCCAAAAAACGTGTGTCTGTAATTTTTTTGCTAAAAAGGTGATTCCATAATTTTCTGCCAAGAAAACATGATTCCGTAATTTTTCGGTGATAAACCATATATTTAATATTCATAATTTTTATAATTAAATTATGAATTTTATTTTAGTTTTTCTATTCTAATCATTATATTATAAAATAAAACAAACTAAATAGGATACAATAAAGTTTTGTCTATTATATCACTGAATACCAATGTGTCCCAGTGGTTAATGCGTTGTTCCATCAATGTGCCCCATATAGGTTTAAACCTTTCTCTCTACATATGTGTATTATAATTTAGCACCATTTGTCACGTAAGCAACACAGTGGTTACAAATTGAACGTAAATTTTTTGGGAGGTTACACCCCGACGACTTAAAAAACTCAAACCAAAACCGAACTGAAATCCATATTGAACACTTTAAATTCAAATACTATAACAAATTTTCAGAGTGATAAGTTTTACTTTTATGTAATTTACATGACATGGTTTTGAATGAACGTCGGTTGTTTAGCTCATGTATCAACTATTTCTCGTTTTTAGTTATGTGTGTTGTGTTGGCTCAAAAGAAAGGATGAATATTGCTTGAGACAAAAGAAACATAATATTTAGAACCCAATTCGTTTCAAACCTAACCTCAACCGTTGTGACTCAAAATCGAAGCCCTCTTTATGCAAAGCATTGATTTCAATTTTTTTTTTTGTTTATTCAAGATTCAAGCTAACTCATAGACCATAGCCTAAATCGGCTAATCATTTCCAATCCAGCCAAACAATGAATTGTTAGATTGTTAGAACTTTAAAACCAATTTTTAAAAGAGAAAATTTCATGGTTACTTAGCATAATGTAGTTTTCGTCCATTGATTATTGATTCCGGAATGTTAATAAAGCATGCATACTTACTTGAATTGTTAACACAACCTATGAGATTATGTAGTAGTAGTAGATTATTTACTAAATTACGTAACTAGTACAATAGTATTACTTAACGATGTATATAGAGGGATCTAATTATAAGAAATGTACGTATCTTGTGGGCAGGTAAAGTCAGTAGATACGTTCACGAAATTCATGTAAAATATAACTAAATAAACTTCTTGATTGGTCCACATGCACGTATATACTTTCTATATATATATATATATATATATATTAGTGCATGTACGTATATTTTATTATTTGTAAGCCGGTAGTTTCTTCATCACATAAATAAATCAACATGAACGCCAATATAATAACAAAAACAACTAAAAATGGTCATTTAATATATAATCTCTTACGATAAAAAAAAAACTAGAATCATAATATTTCTCAAAACTATCTATAACAAAAAAGCCATAACTTATAAGTTTCATTTGCTCGTGGAAGACCGAAGAAAATATACTGATTATTCTTCATTAATTGGTCCTAGTGTGCTTAAACATCAGGAATTGTAAGATTATGTCCGCAATACTAGTAACCCGTTCATTTGCAACTGAAAATAAAAATGAACATTAAATTATAATTAATTTATGATAACTTTAAAAAAAAGTAAAGTAACCGAGAGAAAGTTCAACTCTGATGAAAAAAAGAGAAAAAAAAAAAGAGAAAAAAAAAGGAGAAAGAGAGATTTAATAAGACTCTAACCTTCTGGACGCGTAGAAGAATATGTATATTGTAATTGTTGTTTACACTTAGGATTTGAGCAAAACGCATTTCTAAGATATATATCGTATACTGTAACTCCTTTCCAAGAAGTAAATTTACTAATTCCTTCACCAAAAATCTTTGACATGTTGCCCACGCCAACTAAATCCTTGTAGACGACGAAATTTGGATCGATACCTTTAAGGAATGTTAGAATATTTGGCTTTAAAGTGTCAAAATCAAAATCTTTAGGAGTATACCTAGGATTGATAGAAGATTAGGAGTTGCAAAGCTAACTCTAAAAACAACAAGATCTAAAAGATCTAAGGAACAACACGCTCTAAAGGGATAAGTTATTCCTTAGATGTTTTATAAAACAAAATCGCTGTTGGAAAGAAAAAATTTCGTACGAAGTTTTCTCTTTCAAACATCTAATTGATTTGACGACTCTTTAGTTTTGTGTTATCAATTGTATTCGCTATCGTAGATTTTTTTGTATGACTAAGAGATTTCTGACCGAATCTCATATTTTTTTAGGGCGAACTAGGTCCAAGCCAGGTTAAATTAATTCTATTTTATGGTATGCGGAAGCTTTTTGGTTATTAGTGTAGTTATTATTTTCTTTGACTACCTCTTGGGTATCTTCTATTTGGATTCATCACTGATTCTATCTTTAGATACCTTATTCAGTCTCAATGTAATACTGGAAGGAAAAGATGGTGGATTGGGTAGCTTTATGTTCGGTGTAGTACTTAATAGTATTAGCAAATTCGTTTATGCATGAAAATAGACTTGTCTTATTGAATTAACGAGGAAACTCAAACCAAGATTTCAGAACTGAAATCCATATTGAACACTTTCAATTCTAATACTATATTTGCAAATTTTCCCAGTGATAAGTTACTTTTTATGTAATTTACATGACATAGTTTGAATATGGGAATTGACCAGGAAAAAGGTTTTGAATGTGCGTCACTTGTTTAGCTCATATATCAATTCTTTCTCCTTTCTAATATGAACCTTGTTCCAAAAATCGTCACTTAGAAGCAAGTAGAGGTGAAATTTCGTGGACAGTGAATGTAGAACGATTTGGATGAAAACAATGGATTGTTGAGGTCACACTAAGGCTACGGAATTCCTTAGATTCACCAATGGATCGAGAGGTCACACAAAGGGAATGAAACTCCTTTGATTTACCTGTTTTGATCTAGTTCTTAGAAGAGTTTGAGAATAAAAAGCTAGATACTTAAAATGAAGGTTTACAAGAGTTTATATAGGAAACCTTAAAGAGAAAAACTCTAAACACGTTTTTAAAGACATAAGAACATAAATAACACCTTAAACATAAGCCCACATCACTTGTGCTTCATTTTGGACGAAAATCCATATTGGATTTGAGTTTGGGCTTCTATTTTAACAAATGGGGAAGTAGGAAGTGTTGAGATTACCTCATTAAAAACCTTGTCAAGAAAACCCAGTGGGACAAAACTTGACAAGGGAAAAAGAGTATAATCCAACACGTTTCCCATTTGTTAAAATCATATAGCTTGAATCAAAACCAGAAGGTTTGATAAGCATATCTTTCTTCTGCTCGGTCCTCTAAGTGTGTAAGTAGAGAATGGACGTTCTCCTTGAGCTTCCTGGTCCTAGCACGCGTCATTGGTCCACTTGATTCAGCTAAAGCATCCTCTGGTTCAAGCTCAAGTACACGCTCAGGTTCTAATTCCTTATCCTTAGCCATGATCATATCAGTTTCTAATTATGTGTGTGTTGTGTTGGTTTAAAAGAAATGATGGTTGCTTGAGACAAAAGAAACATATACTTAGAACCTAATTCGTTTCAAGCCTAACCTCAACCGTTATGACTCAAATTCGAAGCCGTGTTTTTCTTTTCTTTTTTTTTTCTTTTTTCCTTTTTCTTTTTTTTTTTGTTTATTCAAGATTCAAGCTAACTCTCATATAATCATTTCCAGCCAAACAATGAATTGTTAGATTGATATCAACCAATTTTTAATAGAGAACATTTCATGGTTACTTTATTTAGCATAATGTAATATTCATCAACTGATTATTGATTCCGGATTGTTAATAGAGGGGAATTTAATGAAAAAACCCTCAACTTTGCTACGTTCTATTTTTAAACCCTGAACTATTTTTTTAGGAACTATTTTTTTAGTTAAAAAAACCTTGAACTAAAAGCTATTAATAAATTTAACCCTTCGTCTATGAAAACGTTTAGCCTTTAACTATTTATGTTTAGAGAAGCTATGTTTATATGAAATAAAACAACATGCAATTTGTTTTTAGAAAATTTAATGATTTTTTTTAAAACTTTTACGGCATGAATCTGATATTCGATAAATAATCTGATATGGACGAAACGTAACAAATAGCTAATACCCCTATTCTAAAAATCTCCGCCTAGACCGATTACTCCCTGCTTAGTCGCTAGACCCACCCCATTCGCCTCGATTATTGAGTAATCCCTTTAAAAAATCAATCATCCGATTACTTTCGGTCTAACGCGATTACTTTCCATCTAACCCGATTACTTTCCGCTTAATCTTACATATTTCGATTATTTTAAATTGCAAGTATATAACAGTTTTTTTTTGTTATTCGGACTTCTAGATAGGGAGTTTGTGATATTAAACAATAACTTATGTTCATAATTTTAATGAAAATCATAAAATTTTGGGGTTAAGAATATATTTTTATGTGTTTGCTGCAATTTTGAAAACAATATTATATAAAAAATTAATAATAATAGACTAACATGTTTTTAAAACATAAATTAGCTCTTAAACTACTTCCCGATTATTCTTCATTTAATCTCTGATTTTTTTGCCAGGCGATAGTTGGGCTCTCAGGGTGGACCTACCGACTAAGAGGGGAGTAATCGGGTGTAGGCGGAGATATTAAGAACAAGTGTATTAGCCGTCAAGATCAAATTATTTATCGGATATCGGATTCATGTCTTATAAGTTTATTTAAAAAAAAAAAAAATTCTCCTAATAACAAATATCTTGTTGTTTTGTTTCATTTAAAACAACATTTAATTAGATTTGTTAAACATAAATAGTTAAAAACTAAACGTTTTTATAGACAAAGGGTTAAATTTATTAATGGTTTTTAATTTAAGAGTTTTTTACCAAAAAATAGTTCAGAGTTAAAAAAATGGAACGTGTCAAAATTGAGGAATTTTTTAATTAAATTCCCTTAATAGATCATGCATACTTGAATCATTAACACAAACTACAAGATTATACTGTATATCTTAGTAGTTTATTTACTTCGCATTTTTAAAATTTGGTAACTAGTACAATATTTACTTAACGATGTATATACTTGGATTAACATTGGCTTATAGAGGGATCTAATTATAAGAAATGGACGTATCTTGTGGGCAGGTAAAGTCAGTAGATACGTTCACGAAATTCATGTAAAATATAACTAAATAAACTTCTTGATTGGTCCACATGCACGTATATACTTTCTCAACATATATATATATATATATATTAGTGCATGTACGTATATTTTATTATTTGTAAGCCGGTATTTTCTTCATCACATAAATAAATCAACACGAACGCCAATATAATAACAAAAACAACTCAAAATGGTCATTTAATATTTAATCTTTTACGAGACAAAATATAACAGAAATTCTCTAGCTCGGACCAATGGAGAATAATCAGTTGATTTTCTTTTGGTCTGAAACTTATAATTAATGGTTTTTATATTTTTTTGGGGTGAAATAAAGAAGTTAAAAGGAGCCAAACCACATGAAAATAAAATGTAAATATTAATTGTAGTTGTCGTTTCCTTTCGTGTAACGCCCAACCATGTATCGCAGCACGTTACGACTTCCTTTTGTTGCTGTATGTGTAAATGATCTAACCTAACACTGCTACTATTGCATAGAAACAAAACTATTCCTTCGTCAAATACTAAATTCCAGGAATATTTGACACATTACCATAAACTTTTAAAAGAATTTGTTTCTTTTTCTAACCACCAACCAAACGGAGTAGTAGTATATATGAGATCTATTAAAACTAGCAGATCTCTGCATAATTTAAACAGAAAACAAACGTTACAAATGATTTTTGGACCTTATAATTAAATAAAATGATACTATTAGTCATGATCACAGTCATCGACAAAAGACCTATTTACTATAAATAACTAACCATGCATTAGCATTACACTTGTAAAAGTGATATTTTTTTCCCAAACACAAAATTTATACTTTTTGAAAATTGAATATTTTGAGATCAAATATGTGATACTATATGCGCATGCGAAACTTATATCATCCAACATGGTCCCAGACAGTAGAGGATAATAGACCAATGTCGAGAATTTCTTAGATACAAATTAAAACTAAAGAAGGTCTTGTTCCTGTAAATACAGAGTGGCCGAGATAGACACAAATTAAAGATTTATGTCCAAAACTTTAATGTAATCAAATATGGTTGTGATGATCTTCTAACATGTTACGGTCCTACCAACTCTCTCTACCCACCTTTTTTTTAATACTAGTATCAACTGTACAATCTTATTCTCCATAATTTAATACATTAAGTCAGTGAAATACGCAATTAATAAGAATAGATTGGAACGAGGAGGTTGCTAATTTATGAAAGAATCTCTAGACGAATGCTAATTAGAGAATTTAGACCAATATAATAGTACTAATTCCAATTAATGACACTGTTAAAAGAGAAAGAGGAAAAAAAGAGCAATAAAACATGGGAAAAAGGAGAAGAAGAGGATTAGGCTGTTGACTGCTTTCACTCATTTTACAGCTCTCTGCTCTCTTAATAAAGTTTTCATTTTTAAGCTCTCTCTCTCTTCTTCTTCTCTGAATCGTCGTTACACAGTGCGAGTCTTCCCCAACTCGTCCATGGCGATTCTCTCTGTTTTCCTCTCATTTCTTCTCCTCTCTCTCCCTCTTCCATCAACACAAGATCTCAACGCCGACAGAGCAGCTCTTATGTCGCTCCGTTCCGCCGTCGGAGGCCGTACATTTCGCTGGAACATCAAACAAACCTCACCGTGTAACTGGGCCGGTGTCAAATGCGATAGTAACAGAGTCACCGCCCTCCGTCTCCCTGGCGTTGCTCTCTCCGGTGACATTCCGGAGGGTATTTTCGGTAACTTAACTCAGCTCCGTACACTCAGCCTTCGTCTCAATGCTCTCTCTGGCTCACTTCCTAAAGATCTCAGTACCTCCTCCAATCTCCGACACCTTTACTTACAAGGAAACAGATTCTCGGGCGAGATACCTGAAGTTTTATTCAGTCTTACCAACCTCGTGAGGCTTAATCTCGCTTCCAACAGCTTCACCGGAGAAATCTCCTCTGGTTTCACGAACCTCACGAGGCTCAAGACTCTGTTTTTAGAGAATAATCAACTCTCTGGCTCAATCCCTGACTTAGATTTACCGTTGGTTCAATTCAACGTCTCTAATAACTCGTTGAACGGATCCATACCTAAGAATCTGCAGAAGTTTAAGTTTGATTCGTTTCTACAAACTTCACTTTGTGGCAAACCGCTTAAACTTTGTCCTAATGAAGAAACTGTACCGAGTCAGCCTACTTCTGGTGGAAACAGAACACCACCAAGTGTTGAGGAAAGTAAGGAGAAGAAGAAAAAAAACAAACTTTCCGGTGGAGCTGTTGCCGGAATTGTGATCGGATGTGTGGTTGGTTTTGCTTTGATTGTTCTGATACTAATGGTGCTCTGTCGGAAAAAGGGTAATGAGAGATCAAGAGCTGTTGACATTTCCACAATCAAACAGCAAGAAACTGAAATTCCCGGCGATAAAGAACCGGCGGATAACGGAAATGTCTACTCGGTGTCTGCTGCTGCAGCTGCGGCGATGACCGGAAACTCAAAAGCTGGAGAAGTTAACGGTCCAGCGACGAAAAAGCTTGTGTTCTTTGGTAACGCGACTAAAGTTTTCGATCTTGAAGACTTGCTGAGAGCTTCAGCGGAGGTTTTGGGGAAAGGGACTTTTGGGACGGCGTATAAGGCGGTGCTTGACGCGGTGACGGTGGTGGCGGTGAAGAGGCTGAAGGATGTGATGATGGCTGATAAAGAGTTCAGGGAGAAGATTGAATTGGTTGGTGCGATGGATCATGAGAACTTGGTGCCATTGAGAGCTTACTATATCAGCAGAGATGAGAAGCTTCTTGTCTATGACTTCATGCCTATGGGAAGCTTATCAGCTCTCTTACATGGTAAGTTTATATCAAAACTTGTGATTAGATTGTGAAAATGTCTTTCCTTTATACCGAGTTTGGTTTCTTATGAGGCAAATCAATGCTTTTAGTGACTATAGATAGGCTTCATCTAGGGTTCTTGGCTATTCAATATGCATATTACTACTAAAAAGCTTTAATGGTTAAGGCAGAAATCTCAAAGCTAATTGTCACAGAATGATTAGTTTTCGTAGTTAGTCTCTTTGATCTTGATTCTCAATTGAATTAACATACACATGATTTACATAGTAATTGGTGGGGACAATGTTAGCATTAGATGCTTTGCTCTGTTCTCTTAAGTTTCTACAATCGACTTTTGTTTGTTTACAGGAAACAGAGGAGCGGGTAGAAGTCCACTAAACTGGGATGTCCGATCACGAATTGCCATTGGTGCAGCTCGTGGCTTAGACTACCTTCACTCACAAGGCACCACGACCTCTCACGGCAATGTCAAATCCTCAAACATCCTCTTAACGAAATCTCACGACGCTAAAGTCGCAGACTTTGGTTTATCCCAGCTCGTTGGATCATCAGCAACAACTCCAAACCGTGCTACGGGTTACCGTGCGCCAGAAGTAACCGACCCGAAACGCGTGTCGCAGAAGGGTGACGTGTACAGCTTCGGAGTTGTGTTGCTTGAGCTGATCACTGGTAAAGCTCCTTCGAACTCAGTGATGAACGAGGAAGGAGTTGATTTGCCGAGATGGGTCAAATCAGTGGCAAGAGATGAGTGGAGGAGAGAGGTTTTCGACTCGGAGTTGCTTAGCTTGGCGACGGAGGAAGAAGAGATGATGGCGGAGATGGTGCAACTAGGGATTGAGTGTACATCTCAGCATCCAGACAAGAGGCCGGAGATGTCGGAAGTGGTTAGGAAGATGGAGATTTTGCGGCCATATTCTGGTTCAGACCAAGTGGACGAAGCTGATTAAGTCAAAAATTGTTAATTGTTGAAATTATAATTAGTTCAATTTAATGAAATGGAAGGGTTGTAATTTAATTGTTTAATTTTTGACCCTACTTGTCAAAAAAGAGAAGGGGTTTAGTGGTAACTCTGCTGGCATTTGCAGTTTGTTTGTGTTGGGCGTGAAGGATTTGGTGGTGATTTGTAATTATTGTTGCTTCTCTTTCTTAAATTTATTTTTCTAAAATTTTTTAAAATTGTTGCTTATCATTTTGTCTCTTATGTTTATATCATATATGTGACTATATATATATATATATATATATAATAATAATAATATAAAGTCGTATATATAGTGGCAAACGCAGTTGGTCAGTGTTTTGTGAAAATGATGTACTCAGTTTGTCGAAGAAATACAAATTGTTTGGATATAATTTTTGGTTGGCCACTTGTGGAACACCTTTTTCCGGCAGATTTGATGTGTTTGATAGGTTACAACTTATAGTAATTGATGCAAAAAAAAAAAAAAAATGATACCAATATATTAGTTATATTTTGGTATAACTACTAATATTTTTTTTGCAAATTTTTCTAGGTTATAGTAGTTATTAATTATTATATATTCGGAAATATGATACCAGTTGCAGATGCTTCATGCGCTTGACTCAAGGGCCGGCTCTGGTTTAGTTCCGATGGAGAGACAGCTAATTATACCAAAAATAAACACTTAACACATAATTTATAAAAAGGAATGAATCAATACCAAATTTGCTATTATTGAAATGTGGACAACTCTATAATGAATACCAAATTTTGAATAATTTGTTTTTTTTCACAAACCCACTATGATTTTTTAGCTAGCAAACATTGGCAGCTTTATGAGTAAAGCATTTAATGCAAAAGGTATAAATAGGTAGGAATGGGTACAACTGTAACAGTACTACGGCTGCTATAATTGTATGACTCTTTTTTAGAGAGGTCCCAAAGTCACACACATGATATTGGAGGGACCATAAAGAGAGAGAAAGATAAGAGGACGTTGAGAGAGATGATTACATTTTATGTGCTACCCCAAAAATGGGTTTATTAAAGGTTCTTTTTTATATCGGTTTAAGAAGTTTGGACATAATGGTATCTCTCGTTTAATCTAATGAAAATATGCGAAAGAGACAAATTGTGAATATAATATGAACATTGAGATCCCTTTTCACTCAGTTTACTTAGACAACATTTCACAACCCTCTGTGAAGGTGGAACGCAAAAGCCTGAGACCATGTCCATGCATATTAAACCACAAATTCAAACAAATATCAAACCGCAAAACACCAATAACCGCATCTGCGGCTGCGTTATGTGACCAAATAATGTTTCCCTTTTCTTTTCTTCTGTTTTTCTTCCTGTCTCTGCAACAGAAAGAGTAAACTCAAAACAAACATAAGCTTGTTATAGATACCACAAAGTTAGTAATCAATGAAGAGTGACTTACATGTACAGAATAACTAGAAAAATTCATTTGTTTGCTATCTGCGATGTGAACTTGGTTGGGTTTCATCTTTGTGACCTTTGGACATCAGATCATAGTTGATATATGCCAGCTGCGAGAGGTTCTTCATACCATATAAAAGGTAAGTCAGAATACTAAAACTGGTTCTTCTCTTTTAAGAACACCATATTCAAATGCTACTCGAACCACTTGCCATAATGGTACAAATACAGGCCAGTTCTTGACTTAAATTAGGTGGAGACACATCTCACAAGTTCATAAACTACCAATCTATACCCCCAATCCAAACTCGGATCTACGGTAGAAGAATTCTGCATGTCTATTCTAAAGCTAACAACCTATGTTGTACTTGATTGATGTAATATCCTCATACACAGTCATCCTAACAACTTTAATTAGAACATAATTTGTAACTGATAAAGTTTCGAGCAAGCTATAAATTAATATCAATCCTAAAATGAAACTTGCAAGGGAACTTCTACAACTGTATAAGACTATGACTAATCGTATACTTGGATGGACAAGGGATCTTATGAGGAAGTCATGATAGAGTACCTTGAACGAGAAATTATTGAATGGGTAATTTTCAGATACACCAGCTTCGAATTCCGCAGGTCCGTGGCGTATATCTACCTGTGTACCAACATTGATATTCAGGGACATTACACATCTAAATTCAACGCCAATATTTCTGAGGAAAGAGAGTGGATCAGCATATATTACCCCCTCATCGTGATGATTGCTCAAGCAACCACTACTGCCACTCAAGCTGCCACCGTCACTAGAATCTTCATCCTCATTAGTTGGAAAACATTGCTTATCCGAATAGTTCCATGAGTAGCGACTATGGAAGTAACTTGTGTCAAGAGCATTTTCTGAATCCGGCACAAATGCAGCCTAGAGAAAACAAAGTATTAAAATGTCTATAAAGAAGAAAAAGAATAATAACATGAGTATGAGCTTTGGAAAGCTTATGAATTTAAAAAGCAAAAGAAAAATGAATTCACCTTCTGCTGTGCTAGAGTGTCCCAATTTATATCTTTAAAGAAGATGTGCTGCTTGACCTGGGTCATGATATTTGTTTCATCACTACACTACACTTTACAATAAACTAGAATCAATCATCCAAGAAAAAGACATCAATGTCACCTCAGCCGCCCCTCTAGCTCCAAGTCTCTGGTGAGGATCTTCCGTTAATAACCTAGAAAAAGCACATGACACGATGTTACCGAAAATAATACTGGTCTTCTTCTGAATTGGGTTATAAGCTGATCTTAAACCAAGCATCAAAATGGGCATTTACTTAGACTCTTACGCGAACATATATATACTAGCAAAACATAAGAAGAAAAGGGTAACTGATTGATGTTTACAACAGAGCTGCTGACAAATTATGAAAGGTCTATTTTCACTACGCATATAAGACAGGACAGAGAAAATTCACTTACCGATCTATCAAATCACGGGCTTCATGGCTCATATCTTCAGGAACAGGAGGCCATTGTATATTACGGTTGAGAATATTGTCAAATATTTGCTAAAATCAACAAAGAAGATGCAGATCAAATTCAGGGAGTTGGAGAGTGAGACTAGATATTAAATACTATGTAGCAAAATATGATATGCTAAATGAAAGTGTTTAAAAGTTAAGAGGCCAATACCAAAAACATGGCATTTGATGACCAGCCAATATTGGAACATCAGTTTCTAGAACCTTGAGAAACCTCTATTTCCTTTAACAAAATAATTACAAGAACGATGCAATATCTACTCACTGACCTGAGGATGGTCAGCATTGAAGGGCGGAATCCCCACAATGAATTCATACAAAATGATGCCAACAGACCACCAATCCGCAGTTGCACCTGAACAGTTATGGAATTATATCAGTCTTTACAGTTTTGGTATGTGATAAAGAGAATTGAATATCTAAAACTATAGTCAGACAGGTGCAGAGCAACAATTTAGTATGAACCTAAAGTTGCGAATAAGCTACATATTCAAGCTTTCTACTTGCACCACCAGATAAGTAGAACTGTAATCAACTTGATATACCATACATCATCTTGTTATTCAGATAAACAATTTCAACCCAAGACCAATCATTTATCTATCAACCCAGCACCAATTTCTACTCAAAAGTAAGATTTGGAATAATAGAGAGAAGTGGACAGCAAGATGAGAAAGAAATGTGTATGCACCATGTCCTGTCCCCAAAAGAATTTCTGGCGCTAAGTAGTCAGGAGTGCCCACCGCAGACCGCTTATGCTCCAATGTTGGCAATTTTGGTTTCTGCTCAACAAGCAGCGACGTTGCACTGGAAACTGGACCAGAGAGATCATCTGTGCTGTTGATGAGACCAACTTTTGAAAGCCCAAAATCTGTCAACTGCTTAGACAAAACAAAAAGGTACCATAAGGTCTACAGGGAAGCATGGTTCTGATAATTTATCCATGTATTATGTTTACAGACTCATAAATGCAGAGGCTAATAATCCGTCTGGGTTTTACGAGATTCAGAAAGAACTATATAATCTCTAGATCTTCACATTGCATGACATCAACAAAACATTATGAAAGCCTGATACTATTCAATACAAGTTCCCAAATGGTTACTACCTTAACATGACCATCATGTGCAATCAACAAATTGTCAGGCTTCAAATCACGATGCACAACACCCTCAGAGTGTAAATATTCCAAAGCAAGGACCTGACACAAATAATCGACACTGAATCACAACATCTTAGATAAAATTATCTTGTTATTATGGCATGATTTGTGAGAGTATTACACACTTACAACTTCTGCAATGTATACACGGGCATTAGTTTCATCCAAGCAACCAAATTTTCTCAACATTGAATAAAAATCCCCTCCATTGAGGTATTCCATCACAAGATACAGGTTTTCGCTACAAGTAAAAGAATAGAAGAATCGAACCTGGTCAAAAGAAGGTGACGTTAGCATAAGAAATCTTTGCAGAGGACAAAATATGCTTAAAGCTAGAACAGCTCACCACAAAGGGATTGCGGGCGTTGATCAAAATATCTCGTTCAGCAAGTATACTTTCCACAGCGTTCTTACGGATCATATCTGCCTTCCTCAGAACCTACGGAGTATGACAGCCCCCAAAAAAACAAGATTTAGGAAAACAGTTTGACTGATTTTGCCAACCAAGTCAGCCTAACTGCACAGACAGAATCTTTCACAAGAGAAATAAAAGCAAAACGAACTGAAATTTAGAACACCTTAATTGCAAATAGGTCTCCTGTAATTTTCTTACGAGCCAAAATAACATGCCCAAAAGCTCCCCTACTAATATGATCTACGATCTCAAAATCATCTATAGATGTACGGTCCCGCGAATGTACTGGGCTGGTCCTCAAGCTGCGAACAACATCATCTTCCAAAGGAGCATCTTCATCAATTATGGTGCTTGATAGGTCAACTATTTCATCACCCAGAAGCTCACACAGCTGAAGATACTTTTCCCTAAATAATAAAGAAAAGTATTCATTCAATACATTCATAGCCTGAGCTATTCTTGCCTCAACTGACAAAAGAATAGTTCTGTAGACCAGAATACATCTCCCAGAACACTTACATTTCAAGGAAAGACAGCACGGGGTGAGATCCAAAAAATATATATAAGACAACAGTGGTACCAGGAACTCACCGTATCAACTTTTCTATGCGTGTACCAAAAGTTTTTACTATAAGTGCATCAAATTTTCTGTGGTCTATGACAACCCTCGAGTCTTCAAGACAAGAAAGTAATAGTTGAATAGATTGATCATCAACTGGAATGGCAGTTGCTGCGCATCTTGCAATGTCAGCAAGTTCACTCATCTGCATCATCAGTTGTCCAGGGTTTTATTCGTAAGTGCTCATAATCAATAACAAAAGACTAGGAAGATATGAACATATAGCAGAACCATCACAAACCTGTGGAATATCACCCCGGTCATGGAATGTACCCTTGCCTCCTAATAACAATTCAACTGGATCGGGTCTAGGGGTTGGAATAGGGGATCTAGGAGTCATACTACCGGCAGATGATGTAGTCATGCCTTGATCAGACTTGGGACCAAAACGAGTTCTGCATGACATTGAAGGTAAACATCTCATATCATCCATGAAAACTGAATTATCAGCCTCTGGAAAACAGTCAAGAATGTCCTCCGACCCTCTCCGCGACCAATCACTTAGCTTTGGGGAGAGTACATCAAATTCTTCGGTCAAGCTTGCGTTAGATATTTTCATACCATCTGGGCTTTCTACCGCTGCTAGGCTATCCTTTTGTATGAAATTCTCTATTATCTTTTCAAGGGTTACAGCAACTGCCGCCAGCCGCTCATCAACGCTCACACCCTTTTGGTCATATATATCAGCCAATGCACAGATTCTAGAGTGATCTTCCAAGTGGGTAGTGGGAACTTCCTCCTCGCATATACGGCAAATAATTGAACTTTCCTCAGTAATACATGACTGATCCCCCCAATAACCCCAAGAAATATTGTGCCGATGCTTGGACATATGTTCCTCAGGAATGTCAGGCGGCTTAGAAATAGCCATATCATCACTCATAGCTACTCGATTTTTAAATACCTGTGGATGTTCAACTTTGCTATCATTCTGCTCTTTAGATACTGCAGCTTCTTTTACACCCTTCGATGCTGGAGATGGAAGTCTTTTCCAAGAGGACATTTTATCGATGTTTGCAGGCGATTCAGAATCTTTTGACATTTCATTGTACGGAGAAGAGAGAAGAGCTGGACAAACAGCAAAGCCCTCGTTCCAGTTCAAACCACGCTGCTCTTGACTATAAGCTTTCTTGGTGGATGGTACCTTTAAGGCATTGGCAGTACATGAACCCCTCCCGTCCCTAACTTCTCCAGTGGGGAATCTTTTATCGACAGAATATAAGACTCTTGACTGACGTAGTTGTACAGCATCTTCCTCCTGCCCCCAACTTTCCTTATGAAACTGAAGTAATCTGGTACATCTGGTAAGGATAAAAAGCATCCGAGTGTGAAGCTGCTTGAGCACGCCCGGAGGAAGCTCTTGACGTTTATCATCTAAGTCTTGAACTATGCCCTCACACTGAAGCCAGAACTCTCCCGAAGTAGTCTTAGCACAAGTCTTTGCCAAAACCAACAAGTCTTCAATTGTTACCAGCAACTCAGGATGGCTTTCTTTGTTTTTATCATATATATCCAACAGGTCCCTAGCAAATGCAGAAAGGTCTGAATTAACTTCTTCCTTTGCTTTATCAAATTTGGTTCGAATTAGATTCAAGATTTCCTGCATAAGATAGATGATTAGAGAATGCATTGAACAGATTTAAAATGAAATAAATACAGAAACAGGAGCCTCAAGACTACCTCCAAGTTATTTGACCTACGAGGCTTCCATAATGGGAAAGGTCGTACACCTTTAGAATTCAGCTCATGAGAAAAGCTCTTGATGTCACCAGGAAACCTCTTTCTTGGAGCACTAGTCATACGGAGTAAGGCTTGAAAACGAGGGGATTCTGATTCTTTTGTATTTTCCGATTCATATGAGTTCTAGAAAGAAGATAGACGTCAAGTCACCAAGGTCACTTAGAACTGATATATACACAAACTCTTATTTATATTTAAAATAACGGATTGGAGAAAGGAATACTTCTGGTGTGCAAAGTCCGGAGGTTTCTACAGGGCTAGAGATGCTAGGTGATACCTTTAATTGACCTGCTTAGTAACATCAAAATCAAACTTGAGAAGCAAAAACTGAAACAGCATATCGACGATAACAGGCAAGAAAAGTTCGAGGATGAGGTGGAGAATTTTGAGCATCTGAAGCCGTACCAGTTCCCGATACCGGCAATACGAGGGCACAGCTTCCTAGTGGTCCAGTATTAGGAGATATGTGATCAACCTTTAGCTTGCTACTTCCAGCTTCCTTCTTTGTATTGCCACTAACCGAAGCAGAGTCCCAACGAGTATCCAAGTTCGATAAGTTGCAATACGGTAGTGCCGGAATTGGTTTATCATTCCCAAAACTGAAAAAACTATCCTGCGGCAACGGGCATGATCTCGTCTTGATTCGATTCAAACCCAGAGATGAAGCCAGGATAGGCGAAACCGATGCCGTTTCAGCAGTTGGTTTCTTCGTCTCAGAAGCGGAAGATGACAAGTTGGATTCGACGGGACTAGGAGAATGAACTTGAGATTGAGCATAAAATTCAAACGAGGCTTCTTTACCCTTTGATAAGCCGCTCCGAGTTTCCTCTCTGGAATTGGATTTCGGTTTCTTCTTGTCCGACATGATCGGAGAGTTTGAGCCAACAGACTTGGGACTGTTGTTAGTGCTATCGGGGCTACAAGAACCCGATTTCTTCGAGGAGAAGAAGAGTTTGCTCTTGAAAACCATATTTTGATTCAAAGCTAATCCTTACGGGCTAAATTTCAAACGTTATCTCAACTTGAGAAACAAAATCTCTTCTCACTATGTCGACTCGTCTCCTACCTTCAATCAATCCCTTTAAGATCTCAAAACCCTTCAGAAAACGAAACGAAGGTTATAATGAATCGACGAAGAAGACGATGGACGTAACTGTGTAAGTGGGAGCTAATTTTATTTCATTTCAAGGCTAAAACGACAGAAAGATTAGGACAAAGAAAAAGTCAAACCTGTCAAAGACAAAACTTGACTATATGATTAACAAATGTTAATGACTTTCAACGGAAGATTAAGGACGACTTAAGGGGACTATGGACTGCATTTTCTTCTTTATAATGCATAAACTAATGTAGAGAAGATAAGAAAGACTATGAACACATTTTCTAGAGATTTATTCAGAAATGTATTCAATGTAACTTGAAGAGTTATTAATTTTTGGGACAATTGGAAATAAAAGAGTTCTAAAAAAAGTTTTGTCCATATACACCTTAATTTCTAAATTGTCACTTTGGACAATTCTACTCTTATATCAAAATTTTAACAATTTTAAGAGGAAAAAACTAAAAAAACATGTTGATATACATGTTTAAAGAAGATTTAGTGAAAACATTTTTTTGATTTGGTCGCATATATATAAGTTTTTAGATCTTCCGAAAAGTGTAGAATTCATTTTCTAAATTTTTTGTCTGTTTTAAAACCTTTAGAATACGTATTCTACGCATTGTACATGTTCTAAAAATTTTAGAACAGATATTTGTTCTAAAATTTTAGAATACATGTTCCACAAAATTTGGAACTCGCATTCTGCAAATTCTCTATGTTCTACGAAATTTAGAATACGTATTCTACGATTTACTCAATATTCTACAAAATTAGATTTCCTTAAAACTAGTAACCGAATGTACAAATAAGGAAAATAAATCTATTTTATGTAAATCGAATATATTCTTTAACATTTTTGAATCTACTACACCCTTTTTAAATAAATACATTATATATTACAAAACATATATATTTAAACAAAATATTTTGTATATGAAATATTCTTCAAAATCTATATTATGTATGTAAAAAATAAAATAAAGCAAATATATGTAGGTCATATTTTCAAATCAATGTAAAAAAATGGGTTTAAATGTATCCAACATTAAAATATTAATAAACAAGCAATTAAAAACTATTTAAACAATTATAAGTTATAACTTTATTTTGTAACATATAAAACATAAATTTAAAGATATATTTTTTTTTGTAATATTTTAAAATAGGTGTAGTAGGTTTTATATAAATGTTTTGTCCAAAATTGTACTCTAGATAACTTTTTTTTTTAGATTTTTGTTCATTAATATTGAAAAAGGCATCGACAAGAAAGAAGAGAAAATAGGTTTAAGAATTTTTATTTTTATTTTAATAGGTTGTATAATATATTTTTATTTTTATTTTTTAATGAAAGATTCTATATGAATAAGAGGTTTATAATATGAAATATGATTAAAATTTACAATTTTGTTATTTTATTTTTATTTATAATTAAGGGCATAATGGGTTTTTGATTATTATAAAACATATTCCACCAATCCTAATTAAATAAGTTATAGTTGGACAATTAGAAAAATAAACATCATTTTTTTTAATTTTTTCTTAATTTTTTGGGTAAGATAACAAATGAAACAAAGTTATGAGTTTTTTTTTTTTTTTAATATTTGAAGATTTCACGCTCATTAATTTTCATTTATATTTGAGTTAAAATTAACTAGTTTTAGACTTATAATCACCATTAAGATTTGATATATTACCATCAAATTATAATTTGTTAAATTTCTTTCTTTTTTTAAAAAAATTATAGTTTGATTGATATTAGAAGATTTTGCGCACTTTTTTATTCTATATAAGTAACTAAATCTAATAAACCCGTTGAGATTTTATGTATTCGTATTGAAATATAGAAAAATCAATTTATATATTTTTTTATTTTTTAAAAGGTAATTTTCGGTAACTTGAGCTGATAATATTCACACTTAAATCATTTATTAAAATAATAGAAGAATTGTTTATACAGATATTAAAAATAATTTCGTTGAACTTAATATCTATTTTAAAAGATTTAGCTTGGCTATCATGTAATTGTTTGTCTGTACATGCATATATGAGTAATACCACTATACCAGTGTAAATTTGAATGGTGACATATTGACGACTCTAGCACAAATTTTTAGGTTACTAGTGATGGTCACAATTATTTGATTTTAATTTTTAGGTACCTTATAATAACTGATGAAATACAATTGATTAGATATGAAATTATACTTTGTAATTATTTATATTCGATTACACAAAACAGATTTAAATTATATTAAACAGATTCGATATGAATTTGATGATTGATTTGTAGGAAAGAAAAATTTGTTGAATTTTGTTTTTTTTTTAAATATAAATATTTCACACCAATCATATTCTAGCAAACTTCCACGTCACTCGATTTCTATATCAAATCTCCCTTGTTTGCAGAATCTTGACCACAAGATTCATAGTTTTGAAATTGTTTCGGTAAAACAAAGAGAAACTTACATGTAGCTTCCTCCATAGTTTCATTAGTCTAAGGAACTAACACCATTGTTGCTGCCTTTCCCTGTATCTTAACCAGCCTTTTCATATGTTCAGTCCAAAACGAATGCAGAAAATGATTGCATTGTTGGCCTATACCCTTTTTAACTTCCCAAAAAATCTTAATTACCCTTCTAAGAACTAGAATATGCCATTGCTCCATGCTTCCATGTTTACGCCACCACCACCAAATCGTTGTAAAACAACTATGTGACAGGGTCTTGCTCTTCTAACAACACCACACCGCAAAATAGTAAGTTATACACAAATTGGAGAACAATCTTTGGTTGATAAACTTCTCTTCTATCAGTTTATAATCTTTCCGGACGGAATACCTATGATTCCTCTGCTCAAAAGGTTCATAAAATGTAAGGGGCAATTGCTGAAAAGCACTCCTTGCAGCAACATGTAGCACATGTGCGACATCTCTTCTTAATTGATCAATTGGTTGGCGCAACATCTTTGGAACTTGCATCTCGTTTTCTTTCACTATTCGTGAGAGTTCCGACCATTTGCTGGACTGAACACTTACTAGAAGAAAAAACTTACATTGTGAAACAAACTGCAATTTTGTAGTCTTGTTCTTACTCCACTTCACATTTCTGCTCCAAGTGTGGAACAAGCCATGATTGTCTTGCTTCCTTATTTTTCCCTTAGTATATTTGTATTTGAACATCCACGATTTGATTCCTTTTGTTTTCATCCTTGTTCTCATTTTTTCTTGATGCTGAGACATTTTACCGAACACCTGATGTGTAGAGATTTTTTAAAAATACTTGGCACATTTTGACCTTTCTCAACATCACCTTCTACGTTAAAGCTCTTATTAATGTTCTTTCGAACCCAATCTTGCTCCACGTTCTCTTGCATCACCACCAATTCTCGATTTCTCAACACCAAATTTACTTCCCTAAGTTCAATATTCCTCAAAATCTCAGAATCATAAACACTTACATGTGGAATTGGCAGATTCGCGTTTGTGTTTACGTGACGATCCAGTTCAAGCGTGTCTGGTGATTGCACGTCTTGTAAATTATATTTTCCATTCGATAGCAACGTATCACTACACGTCTGAACCTCAAATTCTACTAACTCTTTATCATCACAAAGTTGATCTTCATCACAATTTATCATGAGAATCCTTGATTTCTTGTGTTTCACATGGTAATTTGGAGTTCTAATTGTTAAGACTCCTAGACCCTAAAGACGTCGACTTTTCTTAGGAGAAAGCTCAACAGAGAACATAGTGTTTGTTTGTAAGAAAGAAGAAGAAGAGATGCAAAGAAAAGTAAATCAGGAGCACACAAGTGAGATTTGTTTACCCAGTTCACGTCAATGGACGCTACGTCTGGGACGAGACTCACCTTGGAATCCACTAGATATCAATTCGTGTTACAGAGAAACAGGAAGTTACAAGTAACCCGTCTAATACCCTTCACTAGTACTTAGACTTACTCTGTACTACTTCATGAGCTACTTCCTGTATTACAGAGAACAACTCACCCAAGCTTATGCTAATACAAGTTCACTCTGTTCTCACACCGTTGTTACACCTCTCTCTCAATGAACATACACCCCATATTTACTCACAGTAACTAGGGCTCCCTTGTGCAAAAGTAAAGGACAACTTGCGGTTTGAATTTTCTAGCTGTAGTCCTTGTATCAGTGTTTGTTCCTGCCTGCACACTTCTTTACCCTTTTGATCACAAATAGACATAATGTCCTTATGGCTGAAATGAGGCTGTTTACATGTAATTTCCTTCATAGCCAATTCCCCATGAATGTGGTCCCAAAAGTAACTTAACCATAGTTTGATTTATATCATTATGGTTAGGCTTGTATTTGAATGAAATGACTTTTGCTACAAACTATCATCTTCACAAATCTCCACCTGATAGAATGAGCAACAAACAATCATCAGAACAACAATTGAGAGAGAGAGAGTACCTGTATCTAGTTCCCGGATTCCAGTCTCGGATTCCCTGAACTACTACTCAGACTTGACTTGGAGCAAGTTCAATGCAGCCTGAAACTTGTTCACACCTAATACCTTGGTGAATATATCTGTTGGATTCTTCTTAGTAAATATCTTTAACACCTCCACCGTCCTATCCGAAATGATTTCCCGGATGTAGTGACACTTCACATCAATGTGTTTTGTCCTTTCATGATGCACATTGTTCTTTGAGAGTGCAATGGCACTCTGAGAATCACATAAGATCTCCACACTTTTATGTTCATAACCAAAATCCTTCAGCAAACCTTTAAGCCACACAACCTCTTTGACAGTTTCAGTGGGAGACATATACTCTGATTCAGTTGTTGACAGAGCAACAACTCTTTGTATACCCGATTTCAAGCTTATGGTTTTACCACCAAGTGTAAATACCAGACCAGTGATTGATCTTATTTTGTCAGAATCTGCAGCATAATCTGCATCACAGTAGCCCACAACCTTAAAGTCTAAGCTTTTCTTATAAGATAACCTTGTCTTCAAAGTACCCTTGATGTATCTTAGCACCCATTTCACTCCCAGCCAATGATCCTTTATAGGTTGGCTCATAAATCTACTAATGATATCCACATGATAAGCTAGTTCAGGACGTGTGCCAATCATGGTATACATAATGCTTCCTACCACATTTGAGTAGGGAACAAATTTCATGTAGTCTTCATCTTTGACCAGCTTCTCTTCTATTGCAGCTTTCAACTTCAAATGAGCTCCCAATGGAGTCATTGCAGGTTTTGCTTCAGTCATGTTGTAGGTTTCAAGAATCTTGTTCAAGTAACCTTCTTGAGACAACCATAGGGCACCAACAACTCTGTTTCTAATGATCTCTATCCCAAGGATCTTCTTAGCAGCTCCTAGATCTTTCATCTCAAATTTACTGCTGAGTTCTGACTTCAAAGTAGCAATAACTTCTTTGTTTTGTGCTGCTACTAACATGTCATCCATATAGATCAAAAGATACATCAGTGAACCATCCATTAACACCTTTGTGTAAGCACAACTGTCATAATTGCTTCTTGCAAAGCCAATTTCTTTCATGTTGTTGTCAAACTTCTCATTCCACTGTTTAGGGGCTTGCTTCAATCTATACAGAGCTTTGTTAAGAAGACATACCTCATTGTCTTCAAACCTTGACTCATATCCTTCCGGAGGCATCATGTATAGATCTTTTCTTTGAGCTCGCCGTGTATGAAATCCGGATTAATGTCCAACTTCTCCAGCTTAGGTATTGATATATCATGGTTTTTACCCGTTTTTAGCCATGATATAAGTCCTTTTTGTTGAGTCTTTTCTCTAGTTTTAGAGTCTTTCAGGTTCTTTTCAAGATATAGGCGCTATGGAGTTAATTGGAGAATTTGAGAAGCTTTTGAGGCAATCTGGAGTTGAAGCCGTTCGGGAACAAGCTCAGCATCGATCGACACTGAGAAGCATCGATCGACACCCTTCGTTTGAGAGTTCCACGACCAGAAGACCAAGCATCGATCGATACCACTTATAGTATCGGTCGATGCCCGTGACCAGAACGCAAAACAAACCCGAGATTCATTCAGAAGCTTTCCTTATTTTTCTTGATTAATAGATAACTTCCCTCAATCTATCGGTTGATTTTGTTCACATCATTATATTATAGTTTACGATACGCGAATATTCTTCCAGGTGACTACCTCCGTTTTGGGTCCACGCATGATCCTGGTTCACCTCACACTGCAGTTGGTCAGGGTTCCATATTCTTTTTGGGATCGCTCCTTTTACTCTTTTCGGTTGCAACCCGTGACGATATTTCACACACACTATGCTACTGGTTTCCACATGTCACCCTATTTCCGGGTAGGGGACCTAGCGGAGTTTTGTCTTTGCGAGTAATTTTTCATATTTATACTGTCTGGCCTTGGGTGTGTAGTTTCTCACAGTGAAATTTAACTTGCGTTTGCACACAGGCTTTCTTCTTCATGTGTGCTCTGTTTTATTTACCCTTCTTCGTCACCGTGGCAGATTTGAGCGTAGATTCCTCAGCGATTTCCTGACGCTATACCAGGTTGACCACTCCATCAACTATCGTTTGATCTTGTATTACCACCTTACATTGCATTTTTTTGACTTTGTGTACATGTCACCTGTGACCCACATGCCGCATTGACTTGTGGTTGCTTCTTCTCCTTCTTTCCACGTCCGATGCTCGGGTGTTTTGGTCGCCTGTACGTCTGCTACATGCTGTTCCCACATTTTCCCACTTAGGACCGCCGTTGTACTCATCTCGTCCTTCGCCCCCTCACCCTTATTCACCTTCGTGTCCGTTGGTTCTTGTCCTTGGGCTTCTTTCTTCCTCCTTTGTGCCACTTGATTTTACTTAACTTCACTTTCATCAGCTTATACCTCACTCCACCCACCAGCGCCCTTTATCCTATTTACCTTTGTGTATATATCGCTCTTCCTTTTTCTTGTGTTGTTTCGTTGGTTGCCACACGAGATGACTTACCGTTACTGATGTTCCAGCAGCGTACCTTAATGGTTTTCTTGTGGACCCCTCCTTAGCTCCGCGCTTTGGATTTCTTTCCCCCACTGTCGTTTCGACTCTGTCGCTTGGCGTCCCCGCCCCTCCCTTTCTTCCTCTTCTTCATTCCGACGCCTTATCTTTTGCTCTCGTGGAGGCACCACCTTCTCAATCACCATTCTCTGGTTCGTGCCGCACATACCCACTCTGGCCGACGCCCCGGCGCACCGACGCAGTGAATGCCGACTCGCCGCTAACGCCCACGGACATATCCCCTTGCCGTCGAGGTACGCGCAAGCACGATGCATATTTTTCTCTTCTGTCCTCATTGCTGCCTCTCCTTAATTCTCCACCCTTTGAGTTTCTTTCTTTGCGTTACTCTTCTCCATGCTGTTTCATCCATCTCACTCGACAGACTTTCTTCGCTCGTTCTTTTATGTTTTCGTTTTATTCATCCCACCTCCTACCTCTCACAGCATAATTCTTATTTGGGGTTTCCGTTATTATTCACCGAACTGCACGCTCCTATAGCCAGCGACTACTCTATATAAGACGTTAAGCGCCCTTCTCCTCCACTCGAGCCCCTTTACAACGCTCCCACCACTCCACCGCACCACTTCTCCCACTTTATCAGAACTGTATCCTCACATCTCCCACGTCGCCTCTCGCGCCCCACACCCCCACACGCGCTTTGCGGAGTTTGGCTGCGTGGCGTTCCCATGGTCGTCAGCATGCACATTCAAGTATTCACAAGACACGGCCCGACTTACTCTTCGCTCTCTGGCGTATATACTTTGGCACTACGTCCTCTTCCTCTCACTTCCACGCCATGTTTCTTCCTTTCGGTCCACGGTTACTTTATTCTTCTCTTCTCTTTTTCGCGGGCTACACTCACTTTACTAGCTGTAATATCTTTGCCTACTCTTTTCTAACTAACCTTCATATACTTGTATAACTGGTTTCTGGGTTCGGTTCGACGGCCGACTTTGTCCATTGACGCCTCATTCATGCGTCGCCCTGGGTGCAATGAAGTTTGCACGCTCCGGCGTTGCTTTCTTCCATATTACTCTTCTTGCTTAGTGCACTTCCTGTTTGTACACATCCTCAGTACCCTTCGCACCCGGTGTATTTCTCTCATATTCGCTCCCCTTTCCCGCCTTATGTTCTCTTTTTTCACCCCCTCCCATCTCAATCTTAGTCTGCTGTGGCTTGCCGTTGACCACCGCCCCTGCCACTCGCGCGCTCGTGTTTTTTTTGCCCAGCACCGTCGCCGGATGGTCGCATTTCCTCTGGCCTGTTGGCTGTCAAGTTGGTCAGTTGCAGGCTGTAATCCCATCACTGACTCCCATCCTTTCCCTCAATTGCCTTGTTTTCTTTCCTGTCCTTTTGGAAGCCTCTAACACATTTGTGTCTCTTTTCACTTCTTTCACCTCTCTATGCCGAGGTACGTTTTCGTCCCATCGGTTCCACGTGGCTTCTCTGCCCGACACTGGGCCTTCTGCTTACCGGACGGGATGCACCTTCGTTTGGACACGACGCTAGTTTTCGCGTGTTGACTGTCCGACTTGCTCAACCGCTCGTCCGATTCAGCACCACGCGCTCTTTCTCCTTACCCTCACTCTCCGGTGGCGCACCCCTCTGAAGAGCCCTCTAGCGCCCCAGCCCCTTTAACAGCTTTTCTCCCTGTTCACGTTCCGTTTTATCTTATTTTCATGGCTACCTGTTGCGATTTTGGCCTCGCTTGGGCGCTCAACTTCCTGCATTTGTGCTCGTACGTTGTTGTGTCCTCAGATAACTCGACGTCTCTGCTGTTTTTCGTTTCTTTCACCACACGGTATTCGACTTTGACTATCTTTGGTACACATTTCCGATTTTTTGGTCTTTCTCTTTTGTGATTGCTCTTCAGTGTCTAACCGCCACCCCTCACCACTCTACGTGGAATTGTTTGCTCCTTCATCAGGACTACCCTCCTGCCCCTTGTCTCTCAGAATCATCTTTTGCCCACTCTTTTCTTTAGGCTTTTCCTTTACGCTTTGACTGGATACATCCGACTCACTCCTGTAGTATGTAGCTCTCACCTGGCTCACTTTACTACTACTATGCAACTCTTACATCACAGTCTCCACCCCGACAACTTTTCTTTTCTTTTCCCACTTGCTTTTATGCTTTTTCGTTTGTTTATTATTAATAATGTCCCCACATCGACGTTAATTCATACACTTTTTTCTTTTTTTTTGGGCCCATTCGTAATTTGTTCGATTCTGCCAGACAGTTGCTACACGTCCCCCTATCTGAAGCTACTTTGTCTTCATTTTTACCCGCGCATCCTTTTTTGTTCTTTGTTATACACTTATTGCATTCACATCTCAGTTATACCGGCACTTTGTCTTGGTCAACCCCACTCACCACGATTATATGCTATTCCTAGCCCTCTTACGATTGTTCTTTTTCTTTACGATATATTCTCCACACTTTACTCACCTCTCTGCGGACTCACTATCGTTGTGTAGTACATGCGGAAGCTGGTTGGACGCCCGCTCATCTCCATCCACAGCTCTGTCGCCTTTCCTTACCATTGATTTTCACACTAATCTTGCACGTTTTGTGCCTCTTTTTGTACCACCCCCATATCTTCTCCTACTATACTTTATCCTTCAGCACTTCATACATTACACTGTTGTGTACACTGACCTAGTACCTCAAGAGCATGTTTACATGTCGCACACTGACACGCGACCACGTCTCTTTAACATACTTCTCTCTATCCGCTGGGGTTAAATCTGATGGGACTCTACTCTACTTTTCCCATTCCACTGTTCATCCCTAGTAGCTGCTTTCTTTTCCTTCATACAGCCCCGTGTCTTTGTTTTCTTGGTTCGACACTCAGCATATCTCCCCGAACTCTCCCACTTCACATTGCATCTGATTCGGTTACTGTCTGACCCTATCTGACTATCCGACATTGGTTATATCCTCAGCGTCAATGTCTACTTTTTCTTTGTCACCCCCCAATTGTCATACTTTGCCTTTTCGTATTTTTGGCTTGTTTGCTCATTTTCAGTTCTTTTTCAGTTTATTTACGTCACCATATTCGGTCTTCTTTTGGTCGTTTTGCTCATTTGCCTCCGTTTTTCGGCCGCACCAATTTCACATTTCCGTCATTTGGTTCCATCTCAACCCCCCGTGCATCTCCTGCACTTCTACTCTGCACCGTTTCTTATTTCCTGGAGGTTTCTCCGCTACATTTGCCTCTGACCACACCCGCCCAGGAATTTTCACCGTCACTATTTTTAGTCCACCACACCCCTACCCACTTCACCCACATTTTCCATTTTTTCTGCCTTGCTATTTTTCATGTTATTCTATACCACGCGTCACTATCACGTTTGCACGGGTCTCTATTCATTTTGTTGGTATCTCACTCGTATATATTTCATACCGACTGATTGCCTTCATCTCGCTTTCTACATGTCATCTCGACAATGCACCCGACTCTTCCATTTTACGCACACTCTGACTTGCCCTCACTGTCAGGTATTTGGTTTGTGACGCCACCATGCTGGAACTCCCTTTCATCTTTTGGGTTCCAGCCCTCACATTTGCATGGCAACTCTCCTGGCGCCTTCTTCAGCTTTTATTTTTTTTTCTTCTATTTTAGTGCCTCTGCGCTTCTATACCACTGACTGGTCTATCTTACTTGTCGTTCCGCTGATTGGTTGGTTCCGTGATTCACCTACGCCACATTGCTTTCCTTTTATTTGCCTACACTCTCTGTAACGCGCGTTTTTGTCCAATCATCTTGATCTTCGACTTATTTTTTTTTTGCTCCCATTAGTGACCACGAGTCGCCGCATCTTTGGCGTGCCTTTTTCTTCTTTGGGCGTTCCTTTTTTCACTTACTCCTAATCTCTCTTTTTAACCACACTTTCATCTACTGATACTTACGCACACTCGTTGCCCCACCTTCCTTCTCGTTTTGTGTGCTATTAGCCATTTCCCGTGCACCCCACTCTCCTACTCACACTCTCCTATTTCATGCTGGCCATCCTTTACACCCATACCTACTTAGCACTCACAATGCTTCGCTATCATTTCATGACTCTTTTGCCGGTCCGTCGCCGGCTTGCGCCCTGGGCCGCATGGCTCCACTTTCGCTCTGGACTTCCGACTTTCCTCCGTAGCGGGTCTACCTCACCCTTGTAGTTGTTTTCTTGGCCATTTAAATTTTCTATTTTAACTACCATCGCGATTCTTGCCAGTCCTCCCAGTCTTCCACTTTCTCGGGTTTAACTTCGTCTATTTCCCCCCGGAAGGTGGCTGTGAGCCGCCCACTCTCTCTTCTCTCTTTTCTTAAACCATTTGGCTTATCTCGCGGCCCACTATCAATTTCTCGACTTCGTCATATTTGCCACCGCCCTGATCCTTGGTTTCTCTTCGTGGTGGGCTACTAGTGCACCTCTTTTTTGGGGTCTTTTCACTTCGTGCCATTTTTTCTGTTTCCCATGTCTGGACTGCTAGTGTACTACGGGCCCCCGCTTTTTTTGGCGCAAGACGCCCCTTGCGACCGGCGCGGCTCGTTTTCTTCCGTTTGGTCGTACTACTAGATTTCCTTATACACGATTCGCTTGGTCTTCACTCCCCCTTTCTATTTCTTTTTCCTTTCTTGCGTCATTTTTACGACTCTCCCTCGTTCGCCACCCGCGATCCGCGACTCCGTGGAAGCTTCGCTTTTTCCCGGTCTTCTTCCAATTCTGCCTTCTCCCCGGTCCCGCCTCGTCAATTGACATTTCCCTTTCTGCCTCGTTAAAGTCTTTGACTGTTTCCTTTAGTCTACTTCATTGTGTGCATTACACTGCGTTTCTCCGTGATTTCTATCTTAATTTGGTCTTCTTAACTTTTCGTCCATATGTGTTTTCTGCCCTTTATCTATCGGAGCCGTTATCTCGCCACGTTTTGTGTTCAGTACTGCCTATCACATCTTCCACTTTTTGCTTGACTACATCTCTTCCTGGGATTGCTCACTCATTCATCTTCTTTTTTACCTGTACCCGTGCTTCATATTTTCTACAGCACCCAAGTCCCAGCCCCCCCCGGCTCTCTCTTCGGCGCGGAGTCCTCGCAGCTGTTCGAAACGTTTACGCACGCGCGGCAGTTAAGAGGACCTGGGCGGCGTTGGCCTTGCGTGTCTCGGCGGCGGAGAACCCGGCGGTTGAAGTGTAGCGCCAAGTGCCCGCGTTAGCGCGCTTTTGCGCTTAGATAACCATTAGAGCGAGGGAGTGCTGGATGGCGAGTTTGGTTGCGCCCGCAAGTCGCGCTCTGGTTTCCGCACGCCGTGCTCGCTGGCACGCACGCAACTCGCACGTGGCTTAACGGCGTTCTTTCGTCCACCTTTGACTGCTCCCGCCGCGGCGCCTTCGCTTCACGCGCTCGATTTCTTCTTGGAGGTATGATTTTCTTTTTTTTAGTCTCTGCTCTTCTTTTACGGTTTATGCACCTACATACTTTAGCCCACAATTTCCTGTTTAACCTACACTTGGCCCCTCCTCTAACCTTCGCGCTCTCCGATGCTGGCCACACCACCTCTATCTCACTTTACTTGGATGTACTTTCGCGATTACCTCGATCTTTCTCATTACATTTCTGCGGTTCACGGTCGCACTTACACGTGGCTGGGTCCTGTGTCAGCGCGACGGTTGTCCGCGGCGACGCACTCACGGGATGGGCTCTCTGAGTCTAACGTACCGCCGTCCTTCGCCCGCTCACCGCCACGACGCATCTCTCGCGCGCTCGAATCGGCGCTTTGCATCGCTGTTCGCCTACTTTCCCTCGACACGCCGCTTTCAGCGCCGCTCTGCCGCTCGCCAGTGCTCCAGCCGGGTTTTGCCCGCCGAGTACTCGTCCACCCTGAACGTGGCGGGTGCCGTGGCCGTACGACCTGGGTTGTTTTTAGCCGTTTGTGAGATGGACGGCCTGCAGCTGCTTTTTTACGTGGTGAGACGCTTGCCCGTTGTTTGCGCCCTGACCCCATGTATTGCTGCCGATCAGTGGCCATTCGTACTGTGGGGTATGACTTGGAACCACCGGACCAAGTACGGGTGGTATGTACACACTATTATGACAGGGATCCGTGTGGCATGTTCACCATGTTGGGGCGTTTCCAGTTGCGAGGGACACTGAGCCAGCTGGTCAGCCGCAACGTTGCTTTCTGCGTGGGCCGTCATCTTTTCCAGGTGGCAGCGAGAGCCACCACTTGCCACCTTACTCGGGCACTAAGCCCTTTTGTCAGGCATATGTTATTTTTCGTTCGTTCTCTTACTTTTCTTATTCATTTTGGAAATCATTCAGTTCGGTGACATCGTGCATGGTGAAATGATTTCATTCTTTCACTTCGCATTACGCGTCCAAGCTTTGTACCGCTATCTCTTGTTTCACTCGTTTGTTCGTTGACGCCTCTCTGCGCCCCCCGATTCTCCGTCTTGCACTCAGCTCTTTGGCCCGCCTTTTTCTTCACGATTTGCTGTTATTACATCAGTCTTTTTCCGCAATGTCCGCCTTTTGGCTGTTCTGCCTTCTGTGTCATTGATTTTGTTTCCCACGTCGTCCTGCTACCGACTTGTCATCACGACCTAGATTCTTTCGAGTTACTCGACTACTTTATGCGCTGCTCGCTGCTCGCTCCTCCACCATTCACTGCCTGTTCACTCCCTTATTCTCATCTGTCCCATTCTTTTTGCATGTCAATCTTTTGTTGGTTTGTTTTCATTGTATACTTTATGGGTTCATTCAGTGGCTTTTTTTTGTGTGTTTTTTTTTCACGGTTCATTACTGAGTTGTCTCGTTTTATATTGGTCTTTCGGTAGTTCGTTTCTCTAAGGCAGTGCTCGTTTTACTTTACACATTGTACGATGTTAGGGCCTCTTTTCCTCACCGCGCCTTTATTCTCTCCCACCCGGAGGCGGAGGACAAGGGAGTGGCGGGCGTCTTGCCGATTCCTATTCAATGTTGTACTTCATTCTCACTGCTACTCTCTCGACTCCTCAACGTTCCATTGACTCTCCACTAATACACTGACACGTTGACCCAACCACCGCCCACACCCCGCCGGTCATCGCACACCACTCATGCTCCCTCCACCCACCTAGATTTCCGATATCCCCATTTGTTGCTCAATCTTTTGCTATCTTTTTTGCGTCCGGCCTTCTGTGGTTGATGGTCTTCTACACGTCCGCTCACACTCTTAGTCGAAGTCTTAACTTCGCCGCCTCGTTTTTCTTTAGCCAATCGTCGCTGACGATTTTGACCCTACTGACCCCTTTTAAGTTGCATACCTTTTTCCCCAGTTCGGAACTTCTGTCACCCGCCTTCTTGACTACATCTCCCCGTCGAACCTGTGGGGCATTTCAAATTTGCCGACCTGTCGAAATTTCTTGGATCGTGCATATGTGTCCACACGCAAACCCGACATGGCCCCGCGCTCGTGTCCGTCATTTGTTGCTCGTATCGGCATTTCACGATTTACTCAATTCTCTCCACTCCCTTCCGCTTCCCTTCCTACATTATCACATACACTCCTACTATATACGCCGAACCCCCGCTTAATTTCTCTCCTTTTCTTTCTTCGATCTTTCCGCTTTTTTGTCCTTCTCTCTCTCCACCTTGCAGTCATTACTGGCGCCTGCATGGACATCCGTCTCGGTTTTCCTTCGCGTCATTTTTTCCCTTTCTCCCTAGCCCCCCACTTTTGGGTCCATTTCCCGTATTGTAATCTTTTTCCTCCCCCCTTCTTTTTACTGTTTTTCCCTCTACCCCATTTTACGACCTTCCACTGACTCGGCGCAATCCACTTGTTCATTGTCCGCCAACCCCTTGCAAGCTCTCACCCTCAACCGTCTTCCTGCTTTCATCTTCCACTGGCTCCCCACCTTTCTATGCCCTGCACCCGCATTCGCGGTTTGTTGCTCTACTCTTCGTTCACCACGCGCTTGCGTCTGCTCCGGCGGCTCTTTCTCTTAAGCTTCGGTGGACAGATATGCTTACATCTGTCTGCCACGCTGACATGTGGACGCGTCGTAGGCCTCTGACGGTGCTGTGGTGTCGGGTGGCGCCGTAACGGTGGCTTACGCTCTAGCTTTCATCATTCGCCATGCCGTCTGCTTTGGATTCGCGCTTGCACCAGCTGTTCTTTTTTACACTACACTGCCCCATGCCCTTCAACGTTTTGCTCTCAGCTCTTTCAGCTGTCCAGCCATGTCTGTGGTTTTATATATCCGTCCTCTCTACTTTACCATCCACAATCATTGCTTCTATATTTTTTTTTTGGCCCCATGGATTATCTCTGACTTAGCTAATACTTTTTCCACGTTGTGTGATTCACTGCACATTTTTGTTCTTTGTTTCGGGTGCTCCGTTCCCTAATAGGATCGACTCACCACGCACACGCTTCTGTCCCGGGAGACACATCGTTATGCGTTGCAAGCGAGTCGCGGTTGCGTTTGGAGTGCTCCGTTTGACTTCGCACGCGTCTCCACAGTTCGCAGTTGCTTTGTCTTCCAGCGAGCCCGGGGTTCTGACACCGACTCGGCCTTCGGCGTGGCTGCCCACCCCTTCGCCCAGCTTCCTTTCCTTCTGGTCTCACTTGTTATCCCTCTCCCCTTCTTCTCTCACGCTTTCACACTTGCTCTCCCCTCCCCGGCCGTTTTTTCCGCGCGATCAGCACACAGGCCGTCACGCGCCCTTTCTTAAGATTCGTCGTCTTCTACCGTCGACTCATGGCGAAGTCTCTCGGCGCGGCACATAGCATGCCCGCCGGTGTTTGGTTGGTCTTGGCTTTTCTTGTTTGTCTGCATATCCATTACTCACCGGTTGTACCTTAACCCATAGTCAGTCTGTCATCTATTTTTATACATCCCTGACATGGCTACTTCATCAACACTCTGGACTATTTATGCTGTCATTCTATCCACCATGTCGATCAGTCCGATAGTCTAACTTTGTCACGCACCCTATTTCTACATTACATACTACCACTTCATATATGACTTCGCCTTCTACAACTCTGTTAATTAAGCCTTATCCTCCTTCTCGTAATGCCATCAGGCCTTCAATCTGCGCCATGTTTGTTCATTCGAGTCTTTTTACTGTTGTCAGCCTGGCGGCTTGGTCGACACCGGTTACGCTGGCGCTTCCCCGTGCATCTCTTCTTCGTTTGGTCGACTTGGCGATCGTCCATTAATCCGCATGCCAGGACTAGTTTTCTACATACTACATGGCTCGCATTCGTTATAGATTACGATTTCTATACGACCCATCCGTGACCGACCCGCACTCCTCTCTCTTCTTTCATTTGCTTCTTTCCCAGGATCTTTGCTCTGTTTTACCACTACTCCTACCAGCTGGACACAGCATTGATCATATCCCAGCCTCTTCCTCTAACTTCATCACCCCCGCACTATCTCTTTCATTCCATCGGTTCTTCTGGCCTATTAGCGCGACGTGTACGAGCAGATTCCTTTTTTTCTCGAGCACTCATTTGTGAAGAGGCGCGAGCGACGCAGAGCTGGCTTCTCACTCACCTCCGTTTTTTCCATAGCACGCACGGTTAACTGGGTGTTTGGACTCTTTGCGTACTTTCACGTTTTCGGGCGCTTTTTTTCATTAGCTATTATCACTTACTGCGACCACTTCCTGGTTAGTGTTAAGCCACGGGCTCTTTACTGCGAGTCCTGCATCCAGGCTCTCACATGATGCACTTTTCTTTGCCCTGGTTTCGCTCGTATTTGCGGCGGCCCAGCATTCATTCATTTAGCTCACTCTCCACTACGTTTCTCTAAGTCATGCTTTTTTCTACTTATTTCCTTACTTTCCATACACCATATTGGCGTAAGTGACTTAGCTTTTTTTTACCTTTTTACATTCGACACTTATCCACCCAATCTATTTCATTTGTTGTTTCTCGCACTTTGTTGTCTTTATTATTCTTGCCGTAGCACTTATTGTTTTCACACTCTATATAGACATTATAGCCATGTGCCCTCCCACCATAGATGTGCCTCCGACTCTTGCTTTCTACACATTCAGTTTTCACTAATTTTTTCCACAGCACTACCTTTGGTCCACCGGTAATAATGGTACCCACATGTCTCTCACAGTCGAGTTGAATTTTCCCTCACATGTCACTCCCTCATCGTCAGTTTTACTACACCTGGACCACCCATATTTTATCTTAATATCGACTGGGTCCTGGGTAATTCTATTCGCGATGCCGTCATCATCCGCACAGTTGCATAAGGTCGGTCCTAGTTGGCCATGCACATTGGATTTTGCTTCCGACACGCATTTTACCATGTGGGTCAGCTTGTTTCTTTCCCACCGCAACATTATTACCATTTCATGCGTGGCTTCCTATTCGTACTTTATCTACATTTCTGTTTGTCCATTTTCTTCGATGACATCTTACTCGCGTTTCATTCATTCGAGTGTCGGTCTTCATCTTCCTAGATCCTACATTTTCAGACTTTCCACCTTTGACATATGACTCTTTTTACGCATACATAGCCATTTGACTACATGTTTTGTATTTTTTTTTTTTATGTTTTCTCACACACCTACGGGTTGGACGTTTACATACTTGTCTCGGGTTTAACGTTCAGCTTTTCCACCTTTAGGCTCTAGCACCCTTTCACATACACCTTTAACGGTACCGGTTTAACGCTATTTCTTTCGGATTCGGACTCGGGTTTAGATTTACCATGACTTGACTGGATTTTCTACTCCGACACTTTCACTTTTCGCATCCGAACCGCCACTTTTTTTATTAACTCTCCCTACACCTGTTAAACTATCCTACCACTACAACTAGCTTGCTTCCACATCAATTTTGCTCCATGGGGTTGTTTCCATCTACCTCTTCGTCACTACTGCCTCTATCCTCTATATTGGCTATTTCGATATGTTCCGCTCAGTTCATCGAATCCGGCTTCGACTTTTACCGTTTTTTCAAGATGGGTTCGGATATTATGCCTTAGTTACACCGCCACGACACCCTTGTTTTTTACCATAGTAACGCCCTTTTCTTAATGATTACTTTTGACATGGTTATATTACTGATTGAGTCCCCATCACATTACACCCGCGGTCTTTCGTCATTAATGTATCTCTCTTTTGTTTTCGTCCTTTGTGAACTGTCTTCTAGTTACTACGTTGTAACCGACAATGTCTGTATTGTGGTTATATTGTATATATGAGAAGAGTATGTGGTGTCAAAGGATATTCCAGCTGCAATTATTTATATCAGTAATGGGAAAGCGCAGAAGTTTGATGAGAATAGTGTCTGTCTCTGTAACGACTTTTGCCATTTACTACACAAACTATTAAATTTTATTCGGCAGTTTATTTTAGTAAATTTTAGAAATATATCGTAAAGAACAAAAGAAACACATCTTTAGAATATTTTCTAAATGAATATCATGATAAATTCGTGATTTTGGGTGTTTTTACACATTACAATTTTCGTATACTGGATTTAAATTCAACTATTTTATAACAATAAACATGTATTATTCGTCGTTGGTTCTAAAATTTTAATACAAATATTCAAGAGTAGGTTTTAACTTTTAGCTAACTGTTTCAGAATCTAAAATACATTTTTACCAAAAAATATAATATTAGTTTTATGAATTAACGTCCTATTGTGGTTTTGAATATGAATAATAAACAACGAAAGCATAAAAGCAAGGTGGAAAATAAAGAAAGGTTCTGAGTTGAGATTTATGTTATATTCATAATATTAGTAAAAGTTTTAGCATTTGTATAGTGAATACTGAAATGATGATTTCGTATGTATCAATCTAAAATCTTAAATTGAAAAGCTAAAGTAAACGAGGTTTGGTGTTCATTTAAATATGAATCATTTATACGAAGTATTTGGTCGATGAGCTGAGTTATCCATGAAAGCCTAATTCACTAGTTTATTTTTTTTTTTTTTTTTTTTTTTTTTTTTTTTTTTTTTTTTTTTTTTTTTTTTTTTTTTTTGTTTTGATGTTTTTTGTTTCTAGAAAACTTGAATGAATGATCACAAAATTTAGAAAGACAAAATCTGAAATTTACCAAAATGACTTTTTCAAAATGTCTAAATTATTATTTAAAAATTATCTAACCATGCATTATACGTCGATTTAATTCTGGATGACACACAAGGTAACTAGCAAAATTTATCATGTGGAATGTATGTCCAATTTTCGCATTTCAAAATCGAAACATTTATCATTTAATTAATATAAAACGTTAGATCTTGACATTGGGAGAAAATCTGTAAATTGGCTTTTGGGGCTCTATATTGCTTCTTCAGATTTTCCGGCACGATATAGTGTTTTTATTTGTAGAAGAGCTGTTGAATCTAGACAGAGCTTTCTGATAAGTCGGGCAGTACCACAGCCATTTAATATCTTCGAAGAACTATGCTTGGTTTTCGCCAACGAATTCATCCCGTCCGGTTAAGCTAGAAGGCCAGTTTCGTTCATGAAATAAGGCCACTGTTTGTAACCGTATGTGTTGCTAACTTACTCTTGCTATAATATTTTTAAAGATATTTTTTAGAATATACTCAAAATTTAGATTCTCCAAAATACATGAATAAAAGTTAATTCAATTATTAAATGATTGGGTAGTCATATGATTAATTTACATTCTTAGCTGACGTCATTAATCCAACATTTCCGATTAATTAAATGCGTACATTTCTTCGACTTTTTTTTGTCAAAAAAACATTTTTTCTATCTTCGATTGCATTTTTCGTTTTCTAATTTCTAATCACAGTATACTAACATTTAGATTGTTTTTTTAAAATGATGAATTAATTGTGGAAATTTGTACCTTATATATACTAATATTATTAGGCACTTGTTGACTAAGTGGTACTTGATTATTTTTACAAACATATATTGACCAATGCAAGAGATTATTTATATTTGTAAGAAATTTAACTTTCTTGTGATTCTCTAAGATTCAACACCGCATTATGCGACTATTAATTGAGGCGTAATGAAATTCTGCTCTACTAATCAGAAAACCATATACAAGTATATTAAGTTTATGTATATCAACTATAGGTAAATATATCGCATATATAAGTTTATGTTAATTTCCCTCTAAATAGAAGAGGAAGAAATAATACTGACGCTAAAAGTGAAGAGACTGTTTTGAGAGTTTGTGAGGTTGAGATGAAGAGTACTTAATCCAAAGAGTAGAACTCATTGATAATCTTGAAAGTAATCTTAGGCGTGTCCTTTGTTATACTTTAATGTTGGCATGTCTTTCTACATTGTTAATCACGTCGATGCGCTAATCGTGTGTGGTGGTTGGCTCGAGGAGGAAGGCGCGGTGGAGTATTGAGGGAAATGAAGAAGTTGTGAGATATGTTTGGATGGTTGATTGGTTTGGTAGCTTTTTTATTGTGCTTCGAGTGGATGAAGAATTGCTCTACTTCTTTATTAGTTAATAGTCCCTTCTATGTTGATGTTGGTCATTCTTTTATATAACGGAAACCCAAATTAATAATTAGCTTGTTATAGTAGTATTTGAAGATGAATAACGAAAACATAATAATTGAAACGTTTAGCTGAATGAAGTATTCGGTGTATATTTGAACAAGGAGTAAGTTATAAGCTAAAGAAAGACTCACATGTTGAGAAATAAGAGAGAGGCTCATAGATTTGAGGACAGAGAGAAAATGATTCATCTGTCTTCTCCGGTTAGCTCGACGGCAATGTGATTTCTTTGTTTTTCTTATTTCTATCTTTCTATCACTTCTCGTTCTCCTTGTTTTTTCGCGATGGTATGTCGTCACTGGAAGTAATTTTTGAGTTGAGTGAGATTGTTGCTCACTATGGAGCAAGGATAAGTGTCTCTGAATAAGAAGAAGGAAGAAGGGGATTTTGCGCTGTGACGCAAGTCTTGCAGAGTTGACGACGATGTTGTTGGAAGAATAAGATTCGTCTTAAGGATGTTGTTTCCACAAGTGAAAAAGCCATAAGGGTCTCTTCTGGACATCATAAGTAGTTATTCTTTTTTTCAACAACGAAACGGACAAAGAAATGGGAAGGTATGGGCTATACTATTACACAAAGTAAATTTTATAATGGGTCTCTTGTTTTATTATTTTATTAATCTTGGATAAAGTTATTAGTTTTCACAAAGTTTATGTAAGAAATGCAGCCTTAATCTAACAAGAAACAACGTACACGAATTGGAATAATGGAAGATGTTGTGTCTTAAGTACTAATATTAGTAAAATGGGTTCACTATTGGAATTTGCGACTATTAGAGAATTACAGTTTCGACAAAAAGACGTATCATCGTGTAATAAATTAGTAATAAGCAACACAATTCATGCTGATTTAGTTGGTTCACAGTTTGACACGTACACAATTCAAAATGCAATTTATTTTTCAATACAAATCAACTATTTTATTTGATTTTTCAACGCTTTGGTATATGTCATGATTTTATTAATTCTTACTTCTCAAATCTGCAGGTTGACAATAGGGTAACAACATATCACACATAAAATAAAGCATCTTCAAACTGAAGTTATTTATAAATACATACGAAGCCGACATATAAAATTAAAAATATAGCTATACAACCTTTTTTCATAACAGTTAATATATGTTTCGATGGAAACCAATTATATTTGTTTGGATATGCTTTCACTGTTTAAACTTAGATTTCAAAGTAGCTAGTAGTCTGACAACTTCATGTGATGGGTTTTCTCTCAAAACTAAGACAATTGAGAAATCTACTAAATATGCATGGAAAAATATATGGGATTAGGGAGAGATGACATAACAATTAAGAAGAGAAATGTTTCTTCTTGATACGTTGATTAATCTTGATATTTTAACTACTAATACTATAATGAGACAATAATTTACATTTTTTTTGTTATATCAATGCACATGTCGTTTTAATTGAATAGTACTTTTCATCTAAGAGAGAAACGAAGATTGCTGTTTTGAGTTTAAAAGTTCGTGATTTTTGTTCACTACTAATTGGATCGTCGTTTATAATCTGACTTTAATTGTATCTTTTATATATTGGTTGTGTCTACACAAGGTAATGTTTGCCATTCCTAATTAATTATTGTGTATTTTTCTTGACTATACATGCACAAGAAGAATTATTTTTATTCTAGCAAGGTATAGGCAATATGAATGTGATGCTGTTTATTAGATATTACTTCTATTTTTTGTTTTACAAAAGTATATAACAAGATTCTAATGAAGAAACATATAATTTTTAGAAACGCTTATTTTTTTATTGTCAAACAAGTTTTCTTATTCGTACTAAGATGATTTACATGAGAAGATGTGAATAATCGGCTAATATATGTTTCTCGTTCAAAAGTATATTAATCATATATCTTGAGTATTTTTGGTGAGTTATTGAGTAAATAGTTGAGAGACTAGAAATAAAATGCAAAGTTTGATAATGATCTCTTTCAGTTTTATTATTTCGAACTTCTCTTCTCTTACAAACGTTTTTTTCAATAAAGACTTATTTCCTTTTTTTAAGCTTATGTTGCACAAATTAATAACAAATCGAATCATTATACTATTTTCTCCATCAAATCTTTCCTTCTTTTACAGCTAAAAAAACTACGTCGGAGACTAAATTAAGTATCCTTTTGTCCTCCCAATCGAGGACATTAATTAAGAATTATATGCAAAAATTTGGAAATTCGATAGAATCTTTAGGCGTACTGCTTCTTCAGCGAGTTTCTGTAGACAACGAAGACATATATAATATACAATTTGAGTTAAATGTTTCACTCAGTGTCTCCCCGCAACAACGCCAATTAATTAAACGCAGAAATTGTAACGTTTTTTATGTTATCAATCCTGTATATTTTACATACTATGTTTCTGAGATGTGGTTATGGTCCAGAAACAGAACATACATGGTGTTGTGTAGATTTTATCATTTATGATTTGTTTTGCTATTAAGAACGATATAAATTATTACTCTTTGGTAAGGATTTTATGATTATTTACCCTGATTGATATTTCAAGTTTTCGTGCATTTATTTTAATTTTTGTTCCTACTCAAATTCGCGATAAGTCAAGCTAAACAGAATGAAAAAGAAGAACCGTGGATCTAATATTGAAGTATAGAATTTTGGGTTAATTTATTTTTATTTTTTTTATGGCTAAAAACAAAAGAACAACTATTGGAAAGAAAGAAGGAATCAACAAAGTAGACAACAGCTTGCCATTTTCTCTAAGCAAAAGTAATAAAGTACCGATGAATAATGTTGTAATACTAATAAGTTATTGGTTTTGTGTATCAAATTATTATTTTATTAATCGAAAGTTGTTAGTTGTTTCTTGCTAGTGATGATTCGGCGCGTGACTCTTATTTTCTCATGATAAGTCTCGTCTGTTGACTCAACCCACGTACAACGTTTTTCTTTATTTTAGAGAGTAAAAAAATATTATACTTCTCCTATTTCTAAATTTTACTTATTTATAAGTATGATAAATTTTTTTAAAGTGCATGTAAAACTCTATAATTTATCTTGTTGGGACTGTAATATTTTATTAATTTATCGAATTAGATTAATTTATTAATATAATTTAATTGAACGAAAACTAATTTGACCGGTAAAATATTTTGTTTTATCAAAAGTAGTTAATTTATCAATATTAATTTTAATGTTTATATTGTAAAATTGTGCTCGATTCGTATATAGAGAATTGTACAATAGCGAGATTAGTTGAGTACGTACCTTCATGTTCTCGGTAATTTTTAACATTCGCAAAAACAAATGAAAGTTCCGATAAAAATTAATGTTGAATTTCAATAGAATACTAATTAACATAAAAAAAATATGATATATGTTGTCGTTATAAAAATAGCTTATATATAGTATTTTGTAAATGATTTGGGTATTATACATTTTGATCTTTATAGATACATTGTTATATGGATTAGTTTTGTAAAGTATATAGTGTTTAAATAATAGATCTAAGAAATGTAATTATGCAATAATTTCTTTTTTCGTTGGTTTTTTAATACTTTCTTATGCTTGCTTATAGTACTTCTTATACTTTCTTGTAGATTACCAAATTTATTTGTAAAGATGGCATCTAACTTATTAACTTTATTCCCAAAAATTATTAGACAATATAGAAGCATAATGTGATTATATTATAAGTAATATTATACAAATATAAGAAGATTAAATTTTGCACTATAATAGAAACAGCATGGTCACCACTAGTGCAGGCCCATATACAGATGTGTGAAGATCATCAAAAGCTATGCTTATTATTTGCCATCTAATTAAGAACAGCTAAAAAAAACACTAAGAGACACATTAAGGTTCTGTTTGCTAGTCAAAACAGTAAAAAGTGAAAAAAAAAATGAAAAAAACTCGATGACGGAATTCAGAATAATCAAGTATAGTATGCAAGTGGCACCGATTGATGTCTTATGTAGAACGATCAAGATATTCTTGAGTTAAAAGAAAGATACTTAATTCTTGTCCGATAATCCCAGTGGTGACGAGATGAAAAGATTCGAACAAACGATCCAAACACTCGTGTTGGAACTCGCTCTTAAGTACATTTGATCATTTTTCTCGTTAATCTCTTCTCCGTTAACAACTCCGGCTCTTAGCCACGGATAAGACTCAACGCTGCTAGTTTCGGGGCTTTCGAAGGTTCTCGTTTGATTGGCGAATCCGACTTTCGACGTTGCAGTAATGTTTACATAAAGGGGTGTAAGAAGTGATGGAAGAAGAAGAATCTTCATGGTGAAAGTATATCGTCGTTATTATTTGATTCGAGAGCGATTCTTTAGCACGTCCTCGCTTTCGGGGCTAATTACTCGGTGGGACGCGTGAGTTCTAAGAGAACAATGATGGGCGTTTAGGGCTTTGGAGTTTGTTGCTTAAGGATGACAGAAGTTTACTTTGCCAGTCCGGAACCAAAATATTGTTCCGGTCAAAGTGGAGTTTGTAGGCGGTTTGAGGAAGCGAGAAGAGGTTCTTGGTTTTGATATGGGGTGAGATACTTATATCTTTCCTTGATATCATTTGGGATTATAGATTGTGCAGTAAAGAATGGGAGGAGAAGTTGGAACGATGGTGCGAAGGAGCGCATGAACGAACTTGTTTATGGAGTTACATCTGTGGCTGCGCTTGTGGGTGGTTGAGGCGAGGGGGACGGTGTGGGTTTGTGGTGAAGGACATGTTTTACTTTTTTTTAGTTGTTTGCGAAAAGGATGGTAATTTTTATGTGCCATGATGTGTGTTAGGGTTTAAGTAGCATTGATCTCTCTATAGAGAAATGGTCATGAAAAGAATGATATGATTTTGTTGGTGTTTTTCTTTTTCTTTAGAATAAAATATACACGCAAAATCAGTCTCAATTAATTTTTATTATATTTATGAGATTTTTATTTAAATAAAGTTTTATAGCAGTTTACTGATTAGAAAAAACTATATGTATTATAAAGAAAAAATGCTTGTGCAGTGTGGAGCATATTGATTGTATTGATAATGGCTAGTACAGGATGACACGGTGGCTTAGGAATTTCCGTACAACCAAGGTGGAATGAGTAATCTTAGATCATAATTCGGACATTAACTTATATCAAGTAATTAATGAATCTAATTAATTAATAGTTTGATATATGTAATGATTATGTTGTGCACACTTAAATAATATTGCTATAATTTTTTTTAGGCAGGCGATAACAACTAAGTTTCTAATATTGGATCCAAAGTTTTTATTGATATCTTGGTGTAGTTCTTTTATTGACTTAGGCGATATTGGTATATGAGATTTCATGGTAAAACACTCTCAAATCTACAGTAAATATTGATTTAAATTCATTGTAATATACTGGATTTCAACACATTATTAAAAGTAAGCATGAGGTGAATGTTTATGTCTTTTATTAAATATCGAAAAGCTCAAAGGTTTCGCGGAAATTAGCTTAATTTTATTTCACAAGCTAGAGTTAAGGCTTGTGATATGAATTTTTCATTTACATCATGTTTTATTCTTATCTTTATTAGGATTTAGATTTAACTTTAAAATTTTCATTTTCTCAAATAGATCGTTGTCGATCTTGTCATGTGTGAACTGTTAAGTTCAAAGATCTTATTGGTTTAAGTGGCTAATTGGAGGGTGTCACTATTTCACTTCATTCATGACATAGTTTCTTAGTTTTTTCTTCGTTCATGAATCATATATTTACGTTTTTAATCTAACTGACTCTAAGGAGGTCAGGTAGAGCTTAATCCGGTAAAAGTGATTGACTTGAAGCTTAGGGAGAGGATTTATGTGTAAAACAAAATCGAGACAATATGTCAAGTATTAATGCCGTCAATTCGAGATGTGTGACAAAGAGATTGATTGCATAGGGAGAATGAAATTTGTTTCCAGTTCTGTGGCCAATATACATTATGGATGTATACTCCACTATAAATGGTATGGACATATATACATACAACATAATATCATACCTTTCTCCTCTCACAAATTATAGTCATATTACTATCTTTATTACGTACATCGCTATTACTGAGTTAGGATGCGAGCCGACGAGAAAGAGCAGGTGGATTATCTCATATATATTACAATCCAGATCATCATTAATCTGTGCTTAAGAAAAACAAGATTTTATATTTTTCACTATTGAATTCGTGAGAATATACATAAACATGCTAGCACACATATACACACGAAATCAATTTTTTTACTTACATATATGATAAATAAAAATTAGTGTGAAATTAGAAAGTGTAAATACACCCAGGATTTACAAAGTAACATAGTGTAAATTCTAACATCAATCACATTTACTACTATATAAAAGTACACTGCACAATTTGACCATCGGTTTCTTTATTTTTGCGTGTTTAATTAACTTATGTGTGGAATGTATAATTTTGTGTCATTCGTCGCTATTCATGATATTTCAATATTCTATCTCAGGCAGTGGGAAGTTTTGCATATTATGTATTAATTATTATTGCCAAAATATGCAAGTTTGGACAGAAATTATCATTGTCGTTGTCTACTTTTACGAAATAAAAAAAATATCTAGCTAGCTTTGTTCTTCTCAATCAGAAGAATTACATTTTAAAAGTTCAGCTTTTTTTCTTACTTGGATCTAAAGTCGAAAAAAAAAAAAAGAAGGTGAGGCAATCACAACTAGTACATTATTAATTGCTCTTCAATCATTATGCCCTCTTAATAGTTAATTGCAATACTGATATGATTTTCTGGATTTTAATTCTAGATCTTTTTTTGGTAATTTTATTCCGTTTATAACTGCTATCTTTTCCATCTCAAATCGATCAGACATTTATATATTTACTAAAAGTAAAACATAACATGCAAAGTAAAAAGCATTAGAAAAAGTATAAGGGAGCCTATTTATGGGCAACTACTGTAAACTTACAATTTGATATTATCTCACAGGTTAAATTCAACGACAACTGACGATATTGCTGGGTTCGTCTGAAGAAAATATTCTGCAACGTGTATCCTTTAACGCTATACAATTTACACATGGCTATGAAATGAAAGAAGGCTGTGGGTTATAAGTCGGAAGTAATACTACTACGCGAATAGATAATATCAGGTATATTTCGGGTAAAAAAGTATTTATTTAATTATAGATTTATTAGAATATGATATAAAGGGACGTGTAAAACTAAAAATTTCATAGAATTTGAATGGATTACCATTATAATTAAGAAACAATGTTTACAAAATTAGACTGATATCAAACATGCAAGTCGAGGTGCAAAAGCATAATCCGTCAAATACGCAGAGAGTTAGAGATTATGATTTAATATATAGATCTACTAACAAGAAAAAAGCTCTGTTGAGTGAATTTTTACCGAACACTACTACACTGCTAAAAGGGATAAGTAAACAAAGACAGGATACAAAGGAAATCAGGGGTAACCTGAATTATATTTGTTTTCAAACGTTGGAATTTATCTT
>SMJT01000089.1:297662-391808 GCA_004349715.1 Crucihimalaya himalaica
CTGTTTTACCTTGAGTGATTTCTGGAGAGAGAGTTCTTCGACAATCGAGTATTTTGGAGAAGAATTCTTGAACCTTTTTGTTATTCTTATTTCTTATAATATGATATCTATTCTATTCATTGTGTTTGTTGCATTCACCATGTCTGAGTAGATCCCTTGTTAGGATTAGGGTTGCTAAAAGGTATTTGATGAATTGTTAGATCTGATTTGATTGTTAGGAATAAACCTATAGAGCTTTTCACCTAGGCTTGAGTTTAATGCTGATTTTAGCCTCGCGAACTAGAATCTGACTTTAGGTTGTTGATTTGCACGGAAGTGTGATTGATTTGCCTGATCTAGTGTTTGGTGAGCAAAAGCCCTATTCGCAAAGGAATTTGGTTTAGGGATTTTGTGAACAATTGAACTTGAACTTAATGCTTGTTTAAATTCATAGAATTTGCAAAGGAATTTGGAATTCTAGGTTTAGGCATAGATAGTTTTCGCAACGACAGTTGGATTACCTTATATCTGTGTTTCAAGTTTGAAAGTGGTGCTTAATCTATTCCTGACAATTGATTGGATTTGATAGTTCTGATTTGCCTGTTAGTTTCCCTAAGCCTAGCGATTTCCTCCATTGATTTATATTCTTGAGTTAGTTGCTTTGTTATTTTTAAATTCCATCTATTCTGCTTAGCTTAGTTCTTATTTCTGAAATCTATTGAGTGTCATCTTGAGTCTTTGTGGTTCGACCCCTAGAGTACTATAGCGACTGCTTAGATACTTTTAGGGTATTAGTTTTGAGCATATCAAAATTTGACCTGAGCTACTATAGAAAGCAAAATCCTTATGGTTACATGATTTACTACTAGAGAAAAGATCTCATGATAGTCTATGTCTTCCTTTTGTGCATAACCTTTAGCAACAAGTCTTGCTTTGAACCTTGGCTCTTCTACACCAAGAATCCAAGTTTATACTTGTAGATCCATCTGCACCCAATGATTCTATGTTTTTCTGGTCTTGTGACTATTTTCCAAGTGTTGTTTTTCTCCTAAGAATCAATCTCTTCGTCCATAACAAGTTTCCACTCATCCCAATTTGCATCTAACTTTGCCTCATTGTAATTTCCAGGTTCTACTGCCTCACCATGCTCTGTAGTGTACAATGCTTCAGCAAAATAGTCCTCATCTTAAAACCTCCTACGTGCCCTTACTTCCCTTGTGTCTCTGTCCCTTATCAGATGATAACTCAATGGAGATTGACTTACATCAGAATCTGCATCATCATATGCGTCAAGAATCAGTGGAGTAGAGCGAGCTGGGCTCACTGGTGATGGCGTGTTTCCTATCATCTCATGTTCTCCACCTGAGGTGACATCCATTTCAGCATCAAGATCTAACTCCATGTAAGAACCTGTTTGATCCTCCTCTTCCTGAAGAGCATCCTTACCTCTTTGATATTTGTAATCTTCATTTTCTTGAAAAATAACATTTCTGCTCACCACACACTTCCTTTCCTTAACCAGCCACACTTTGTAACCTTTTTCTCCACTAGGGTAACCAATCATCACTCCTTTCTTAGTTCTAGGATCTAACTTCCCATCATTCGTGTGAAAAAAATTAATTCAACCAAATCTCCTTAGGTAGTTGTACACGGGTGGTTTTCCTGTCCCCTTCTTGTCAGGAATCTCAATGTTAAGAGTTGAGGAAAGTGTCTTTTTAATGAGGACCACTGCTGTGTATGTAGCCTCAGCCCAGAACCGCTTAGGCAGGCCTGAATCACTCAGCATACTCCTCACCTTCTCCATGATTGTCCGGTTCACCTGTTCTGCAACACCATTATGTTGCGGCGTATATGCACATGTCTTATGCCTTTGAATCCCCTTTGATTCACAATATCCATCAAACAAACTTTTGCAAAACTCTAGACCATTTTCCATTCTGAGAATGTTCACTTTCTTGTCACTTTGATTCTCCACCACACCGATCCATTCAACAAACTTTTCAAAGGCTTCATCTTTAGTTTTCCGAAAATAAACCCATACCTTTCTTGAGTGATCATCAATGAAAAATATGAAGTATTGACACCTCCCAAGTGAGAATGATACATATGGAGCTCCCCATAAGTCTGAATGAATATACTTCAGCTTCTCTTTAGTATCATGCTGAGCTAGATTGAAACCCACTCTCTTAGCTCTGCCATAGATGTAGTCTTCACATGTGTCACAGACTGAAACTTTCTTTCTATCAAGAAGACCCTTTCTAACCAGAATATTCATATTCTTCTAACTCATATGACATAATCTCATATGCCACAACATTGTATCATCCATTCTCTTCACTACAACAAGTGATTCACTTGTTATAGGTTCCCATTTAAGTAGATAAAGTGTGTCATACCTTCTACCTGTGAGTACCACGTGATCTCCAACCTTGATATTTACCACTCCATTCTTTGATTCAAACGCGTAACCGGCCTTTTCAAAATTTCCTAGTGATAACAGGTTCCTATCCATCTCAGGAATGTATCTCACATTTGTGAGAAGACCTATATCACCATTCTCATTTTTGACCCTTATGGTCCCAACTCCTCTGACCTTAGACATTGTCTTGTTGCCCATCCTAACAGATCTCTTTGCATCCTCATCAAGATCTTCAAACCACTCCCTTTTATAAGTCATGTGGTAGCTGCAACCTGTGTCCATAATCCACTCTATCTTCCAAGTAAATGTCAGTTGTTGACATAGCTTCTGACACATATAAGCCTGTCGCTTCAGCTAAGTTTACTTTTCCTCCTGAAGATTCTCCTTTTACTGTCTGATTCTGCTTGAACTGAGGTTTGTTCTTGTTTGGACAGGAAGCTTTGAAGTGGCCATCTTCACCACAGATCTAACATCCTCGTTTACTCTTAGACTTAGATCTTGTTCTTCCTTTATTTCCTTTATCCCTTTGTTCACTCCTTCCCCTGGCTTCACTCTTGTCTTTAGCATAAAGACCCTCAGCCTGATCCTTTATACTCTTCTTAGCTAGCCCAAACTCTAACTCTTTAGGGTAAATAGCTGCTATAACTTCATCTAAGGCAAGTGTTGTTCTTCCTGACCCATATCTTAGAGTATCCTTAAGTAGATCAAATGGCTTAAGAAGTGACATCAACAACAATATTGCTTGATCTTTATCAGAGATTAGAATATTCATGTTCTCTAGATCTGCTACAATATGAAGAAGAAAATCATCAATGTTACCTTCAATAGACATCTCAGACATCTTGAAGCCATATTGCTTCTGCTTAAGATAGATTCTGTTTGGAAGAGCTTTAGACATGTAGAGCTTGTCCAAAGCATTTAACATCGCAGCTGCAGTAGGTTCCTTATTTATCTTCCTCATAACTCTATCTGTGACACTTAGAACGATGATGCTCCTTGCTTTTCGTTTCTTTTCTTCTAAAGCTTCCACCTTTTCTTGTTTTTCCTTATCTTCTTCACCAGATATACTCAGATCTGACTGTTTCTCATCTCCAGCTTCAGTTTCCTTTAGAGCAACACTCAGACCCAGAATATCCATGTGAGCCAGCAGTTTCTCCTTCCACACTCAGACCCTCCACGACCATCAAACTTCTCAACCTCTATTCTAGCTGAAGACATGATTTAGTTCCTGTGCTACTTTACTGAAAAACACAAATACCTCTGAACCTTGCTCTGATACCAATTTGTTAAGACTCCTAGACCCTAAAGGAGTCGACTTTCCTTAGGAGAAGGCTCAAAAAACCTAGAACAGACGTGTTTGAGAGACTGGACAGAGAACAAAGTGTTTGTTTGTAAGAAAGAAAAAGAAGAGATGCAAAGAAAAGTAAATCAGGAGCACATAAGTGAGCTTTTTTTACCCAGTTTACGTCAATAGACGCTACGTTTGGGTCGAGACTCACCTCAGAATCCACTAGATATCAGTTCGTGTTACAGAGAAACAGGAAGTTACAAGTGACCTGTCTAATACCCTTCACTAGTACTTAGACTCACTTTGTACTACTTCATGAGCTACTTCCTGTATTACAGAGAACAACTCACCCAAGCTTATGCTAATACAAGTTCTCTCTATTTTCACACCTCACTGACCTTTACAACGTCTCTCTCACTTGTTACACCTCTCTTTCAATGAACATAAGCCCCATATATACTCACAGTAACTAGGGCTCCCTTGTGCAAACGTAAAGGATAACTTGCGATGTGAATTTTCCAGTTGTAGTCCTTGTATCAGTGTTTGTCCCAGCCTGCACACTTCTTTACCCTTTTGAGCACAAACAGACAGAATGTCCTTATGACTGAAATGAGGTTGTTTACATGTATTTCCTTCACAACCATTTCCCCATGAATGTAGTCCCAAAAGTAACTTAACCATAGTTTGACTTATATCACTATGGTTAGGCTTGTATTTGAATGAATTGACTTTTGCTTCAAGTTATCATGTTCCCACTAACTCATCGCAAAACAGACATATTCCCTTTGACCTTCGCTCTTCAATCTCTTCAAATGATATTTTCCTATGGAGCTTCTTCATGCGGTTTGACATCGGTGGAGTTTTAGTTATCTCTGGAACAGTTTCAATCACATCTCGATGATTGAAATCCGGTGAATCTGGAAGTTGTGGTGAGGCTGGTAAAACATCGAATCGATGATTATCCTCTGTCGTAACTCTTGAACGTAACAACAAAAGCAGCTTGGCCAATTGCTTCTGAATTACATCTGACATTGATGTTGAATATGAGGTTTGATTAAAGCTTTGATACCGTTGATGTAGAAAATTCACAATTTCTCAAATGAAATTGAATCAAGTAAAATTCGAATCAACGTTCATAAAACGCAGACTCGACTTCTCATTTGTTAGAGCTTCAATTGAAGAAATCTCCTACTAACAATGAGGAATCACACACATGAGTTACATAAAGATGAAGAAGAAGATACAAACAAACAATTTTTCTCTGGTTATTCTTCTCAATTGATCAATGATTCTCTATATAGCTTCACCCCTCGATTTCTCTTCCCAACCAATCATCAGCTGCCAACTCACAGCTCACATCTCCACCAATCACATTCTAGCAAACTTTCATGTCACTCATTCCCTATATTATAGAGCAATGTCTTCTGATGAGGTGAGCATACTCTTAGGAAGTTAATTCCTCTGGTGAGGCATAATAGTACACAAACAAAAGAAAAGAAAATCTACTACTCCAAAGCAGCTAGGTTTGTTGACAAAAAAAAAGCAGCTAGGTTGTTAGGATAAATTAGTTTGCAAAGAAAGTTGAGATTTCACAGAATTGCACACATCAAAAGATGATTTTTCAATCGGTTTGTTTTGCATTTTTGATTTGGAATATAGGTATGTTTGGCATTCATGCAGTCTATATTTTTCCTTCAACAAAAAAAGTTGTACCCTCAAGAATGCATGAGGAGCAGAGCTTAAATAGTGAAAATCATTACAGAAACACAAAACATATGCATTGAGAGGAGTAGAGCTTAAATAGTGCAAATCATTACAGAAACACAAAACAAATGCATTAAGAGGAGCATAGCTTAAAACAGTGCAAATCATTACAGAAACACAAAACAGATGCATTAGGAGGAGCAGCCCGTAGCTGACCCAGTGCAAGAAGTGCATTTGCACCGAGTCAACCCAAATGTTTTTGTCCTTTTATTCACAGCCCAGTCAGCTCAAAACCTTTTGTCTATTCTGGCCCAAAACAATATAATAATACATGCTGAACTAATTAGTTTGACTAACCTAATTCTAATTGCTAAACATATCATTTCCTTTTTTTATTGGCAACCATCGTTGCTTCTTCTTTTTCTGGTTCCGACTATGAAGCAAAAACTGCACATAATCTGGTAATTAACTCGAAAATCCAGTGGACAAAGCTTTTATTTTACTCTTAATTTTGATATAGTCGTTAGAGATTTCTTGATTTATAGTGTACATCAATTTCTGATTTTTTTTCTTCTGCAATCGCAACCCGATTAACTATAATTTCACTTATTTCTCACTCAAATTTCAGTAACAAGATCGAGAATAGAATTATACACTCAGAGGCTCAAAGCTATGGTTAAAATTCTCTTCAGTTTCATATTCCACTAATTTTTGATTTCGTCACTGGGATTCAAATTCAATCCAGGTTCTATTGTTCTCTTCTCTTTTATCAATTTTGCTGGTTTATATTTTTATTTTTTTATTGTTTGAACAATTGAACTTTGAGTGTCAAATTAGTCTTCATCTGATTATGTGAAAAAGCAAAAAAAATAGGGCCTATGGATATATTCATTGTTAAAAAGAGCTTAAATGAAGAAAAAATTGATGATATTGATGCTCATAAAAATAATGATAATATAGATAATGTGCAAGTATTAGATGCTCATGAAGTAGTTGAAAAAGTTGTTGATCCTAACGTTGATGTTCCTATTTTTTTTTATATCTATACTCCAAGAATTTTTTTTTTTTTGATATGCTTGATTCAAAAATGATAGAAACCTTGGCAATAAATGGATCAAGAAGAGATTTATCTGTTGTGAGAGGTCCTAAAAATAAGGTTCATAGAAGATTTGTTTCATCTTTCTACACTAGAGAATTATCCAATGGAGAAACAAGTGATAGAAAATGGCTAGTTTATTCAAAAGAATTGGATAGAGTTCTTTGTTTTTGTTGTAAGATTTTTAAGAAAGCTAGTAGGAAAAGTCAATTAGCAAAGAATGATTTGTCAGATTGGTCTCATATCCTTAGTAGATTAAGTGAGCATGAGAAAAGTAATGAGCATATATCTAATATGACTGCTTGGGTTGAATTACGGTGTAGACTTAACAAAAATGAAACTATTGATAAAATTGCTCAAGAACAATTTAAGAAAGAAAAAGAATATTGGGAAAATGTATTAAGAAGAATTATTGCAATTGTAAAATATCTTGCAAAGCATAATTTGGCATTTCGTGGAACAAATGAGAAATTATATCAAAACAGTAATGGCAATTTTTTAGGATTAGTAGAGATGTTAGCCGAATTTGATCTTGTGATTAAAGAACATGTTTTTAGGATTACTAATGGAAGTATTCATCATCATTTTCTTAGTCCTACTATTCAAAATGAACTGATTCTTATGATTGCTTCAAGAATTAAATCAGAAATAATTATGAAGATTAAAGAAGCAAAACAATTTTCAGTGATTTTGGATTTCACTCCCGATGCTAGCCATCAAGAGCAAATGTCAATAATTCTAAGGTGCGTGTCTTTTTCCTCAAATTGTTTTAAAGTAGAAGAGTATTTTGTAGAATTTATAAAAGTAGATGACACAACGGGTCAAGGGATTTTTGAAGTGTTAAAGGATGTATTAAAATCTCTAGATCTTGATATTGATAACGTGAGAGGTCAAGGTTATGATAATGGATCTAATATGAAAGGATACAAAAAAGGTGTACAAAAAAGACTCTTGGATTTGAATCCTAGAGCATTATATACACCATGTGCTTGTCATAGTTTAAATTTGGTTTTGTGTGATATTGGAAATAATTTGGTAAAGGTTAAAGTTTTTTTGGGAGTAGTGCAACATTTGTATTTTTTGTTTGCTAATTCTATTAAGAGGTGGGATATTTCGAAATTTTTTGTTAAAAGTTTAACTCTTAAGCAATTATCAACAACCTGATGGAAAAGTCGCGTTAAGAGTATTAAAGCAATACAATTTCAAATTGTAGATATACGAGAATCTTTATTTGATGTGACTGAAAATGATAATGATTCAAAGTGAAGCTAAATCTTTAACATTGAATGAGCTTAGTAGTTTTGAATTTTTGTTATCTACTATTATTTGGTTTCACATATTACATGTGGTGAATATGTTAGCAAAAAATTACAGTCAAAGGATATGCAAATTGATGTTGCAATGACTGAGGTAAGTGCATTAATTTCTTATTTTAAGAAGTATAGAGAAATTGGATTTGTTGATGCTATGGTAAAAGCTAAAGAAATCGCCATTGAAATTGGTATTGAACCTATATTTATTCAAAAAAGAGTTATTCGTAGAAAAAGACAATATGACGAAGATAGTTGTAATGAAACATTATTATCCGTAGAAGAAACATTTAGGATTCAATACTTTTTATATCTAATAGATCATGCTATTAGATCATTTAATAAAAAGTTTGAACAATATCAATTATATGAAAAGATGTTTGGTTTCTTGTTTGATTCTACTAGATTGAAAATGTGTGATGATGAGAGTTTAATGTCTCATTTTAGTTATTTAGAAAAGAGTTTGAAAAATGGTGATTTAGTAGACATTGTTGGAGATGAACTATTTACTAAGCTAAAATTTTTCAAGGAACTTCTACCAAATGAAAATATGGGAGCACGTGATATAATAAATTTTCTTATATCTTTTAATAGTTTTTCATATGCTACGATTGCATATACAATTTACTAACTATTACGATTACTGTTGCTTACGCAGAAAGGAGTTTCTCCAAACTCAAGTTATTGAAGTCATATATGAGGCTATGTCACAAGGGAGATTCAATGAACTAGCTTTGATGGCTATTGAGTATGAGTTTTTGGAAGAGTTAGATGTGAAAACTTTAATTGATGATTTTGCTTCAAAACATGTAAAAAAAATGTTATTGTTCACTTGAACAATATATGTTTATTTTCACTTAGAACTTTTTTTTTTATCACCGCACCGGGTGTGGCTAATGTTTGAGTCGGGCCGAGGAGGAATAGAGCTTAAAATAGTGCAAATCATTACAGAAACACAAAACAGATGCATTAGGAGGAGCATAGCTTAAAACAGTGCAAATCATTACATAAACACAAAACAGATGCACCAGGAGGAGTAGAGCTTAAACAGCGCAAAGGCAAAGTATCATTTTGATGAAACATTATTGTCGATCGAGCCCTGCATCAGCTCAGTTTTCTTCGAAAAGCATGTCGTCTTCTTGTTGTACGATGAAGATACACCCTCGTTTTTTAGGGTCTCCTCGATTTATTAGGGCACGCAAATCGGCTTTGGGGATAGGCATCCCTCCAGCTAGTAAGCAACCCCAACGCCATACAATGTTTACAGTAGGGAGTGGCACCTCTTCTGGTTGGCAATCATCAGGCACTACTAAGAGAACATTAAAATATGAAGAATTCATACCTTTAAGCATAGGGAGGAACTCTGTATCTTCCTTGATGTTTTTTGCAACAACCATCAAATTTGTTGGTATATAATGGGGCTCAGGATTGTCCACTGCCCATAAACCAATGTCTACTAACATCTTATTAAGTCTCCAATATTTCGTCCCTTGAAGTTGAAATGCACGGAGATAAGATTATTACAGACACATACAATCATGAATCATGAATCATTCATATAAAGTAAAGGAAATCTCACTTTTGTGCACGAAGGTCAGATTTTCTTCACCTGGGAACGGATTGGTCTCACTCTCACCATAAACCTTGAATGACACCTCACCAACATAATCTATTCTCGAAAAAACAGATGCGATGATATCAGGAATCCTGCGACCCTCAGGGACCGGGAAATCCACGACGTCCCAGAAGACGCTTGTTTTACCACCTGCGAGAATTCACAAAAAATACTTAGAACGCATAAACAATTACGAAACTGAAGAAAAACAGTTGATTAGATCAAATTTCAAAAAAAAAAAAAAAAGACCCTTGATTAGATTGGCTAGTTTAGCATGACAGATGACTAAAAACAAACAATCTCGAGCAAGAGATGCATACTGGTGAAATCTTTGGGCATAACGGAGATCAAGAGAGAAGAAAAAAAATTAGGGTTAAAATCGGGCTGGGGGTTTTGTTTGAGTTTTTGTCTCAAGAGCGCATGAATCCGAATACAAAATCTCAAAACAAAATCTCAAAAATTGACGTCCTTTTTAATTATTTTTAATTCGAAAAATAGGTTTATTACATTTTTATCCTAGTCAAATTAAAATACTACAGTAAAACTTCTATAAATTAATAAGGTTGGGACTTCCAAAATTTATTATTTTATAGAGGTTTTAATTTATCGATAAAATACTAATTTATTAATTTATTATTGTAAATTAATAAATTTTTTAATTAAAAAAAATAAAAAAATTCAGTCAATAATCTCTCAAATTTTATTATATTTGAACTTTCACATGTTTTATTGTTAATATTCTATATATATTTTGTTAATGTTCCATTTTCTTAGTATTTACTTATTTATTTGCCTTATTAACCATTTTAGGTATTACGTTAACCATCATTCACATTAGGGATGTTAATATGATCAGTTTAGAGTTTGTGGGTCTAAAAGGGTCATTTGTTAAAATAAAAACAAATGGGTAAAAAATGGGTAAACCCATTTAGTAGTAGTCTGATTTATATGGGTTTAAATGGGTAAAGCCATTTAGACCCATTTATTAAATGAGTTTTGACAATATTTAACAAGGTACCCTATTAGACCCATTTATCTTTTTTTTTTTTGTCTTTTTTATACACATTAAATTATGAGTTTTTTTTTAATGTTTTTATTTTATGAAATTGAGTTTGTTGAAATACTTTTCTTTCGGGAAAGAACATAGTTTTATCATACTTTCAAAATCTTAGTTTAAAAGTATTTTGCATAAAATTATGTTTTTAATGTTTAATTAGTCATATAATACATTATATGATATGCATAAATCATGTAAATTAAATATATTTGTAACAATTAAAAGTTACATGTTAACAAAATCAAGCTTTTTTGGTGTTAAACAATAATAATTAGGAATATATTACTAAAACCAAATTGTTAAATATAATATTAAATAGGTCTAAATGGGTCTAAATAAGTTAGAGTAATTTTGATGGGTCTAAACGGGCGCCCCTAATAGACCTCAAAATTAAATGGGTCTAAAGGGATTTTGGGTCTAAATAGGTTGAGTTCTAAATGGAGTGGGTTTAAATGGGTACGGACTGCCCATTTTAACATCCCTAATTCACATCATCTCATCTTTTTATTTTCTCACCAAACTTAGCAATGAATCATTATCTAAATGTGTTGCAAAATCAAAAATGACAGATTAAATACGCAAAGATTTATGCGAGCACAACACCAGAGGTTGTGGATGCAATAAGAAATATTAGAGATGAGTTCTAACTAGATTTTAACTTTAAGAATAAACAAACAACAATATACTTATATTTTACAAAATTGTTTTAGAAATGTACACGTAAGATTTATAATTATTAATTTATCCTATTGTTGGGACCATATATTTACATAGGAATTTAAAAAAATTATTATCTTATTATCTTATCGGATTGTGTTAAATTTTACACTGCCCCGACTCGGGACCGAAAAAAATTATTAGTTTATAGTGTTTATTAATTTATAGAGTATTAATTTATAGAGGTTTTATTGTACAACTTATATCAGGGTTTTATCCGCCCATCCAGCCGCCCTATCGGATCTAAGCCGAAACCGATTTCGTTATAACTCCCTAAACTCTAGATTGAAATCTCTAAGTGAAATCAAAACCGTTACTCTTTCGAATCCTCTTTCCTCCATTCGTGAAACCGTGAAACTAAGGATAACTACTTATTAATCTAGTTCAATAATTGTTCTTTACTCCATGCATGAAACAGTTTTCGATAATCGTGCCTCTTAGAGCATCTCCAACCCCACTCTATTTTCTACTCCAAACTCTATTTTGGAGTAAATTTCTCTCCAACTCCACTCCATTTTCCACTCCAAAATGGAGTTTCTCTATATTCTACTCTATATTTGGAGTAAATCCATATTCTACTCCATTATGGAGTTGGACTTTTTTTTATTTGCAAATTGATCCTTTAAATATTAAATATTTATATTTTATACTTTTTTTTAATTAATTTAGCAATGTATTTGTCGTACATATTATCAACTATCAACATATATGCATGTGACACTATACTAATATTTAAATGCATAAAACGTATTTTTCGGTTTATTTCGGTTTATTTCGGTTTTGTTTTGGTTTTTTATTCATTCGGTTGAGATTTTCGAAAACCTATTTCACCCGAACCCGAACTGAACCGAACCGAAATTAGTTCGGTTTCTATATGGTTAGTAAAATTTGAAAACCGAAAACCCGAAAACCGAATACACCCGAACCGAATACACCCGAAAAACCGAATGCCCAGGACTATTCAGCTCTTTCAAAGCATAGTTCTTATGTTGACTCTCCAAATGGTATTGTTTTTGTGCGCTTGTCTTCTTTAATTTCTCTAAAAGCTGTTTATTTCCTTATTCAAAAGTTTCGATAAATGATGTTGTTTGATCAACAGGTTTTCTTTTCATTTTGGATTTCTTGATCCCACTTGGTCGTGAAGAGGGAGATCCGCCACTAAGCTCGTCGCTATTATCGATGCTTAGAGAAAATGAAGACAAACTTGGAGATGCTTGTGTAGGAGAACCAATAGTAGGATTTCCTGACTCGAAAGATGCACACTCGGCACGAGAAGGGATTGATATGCGTTTAGTAGGATCGACACCATCTTTAAACTTTTCAAAGCTCTTAATAATATTCCAAACATGTTCAAATTTCCAACTCTTTTTGAACTTTGGATCCTCTTGTAACATTAGTTTGGCTTGACTAAACTACATATAATTAAAAAAAAAATTATTCAAAAATTATAAGTTATAATAGAAATCCTCTACAAATAAGAATAGACATAACCTTAAATTTGTACTAATTTTTTATGTCATTAGAAAGAAAGTAAAAATTAACTAAAATATGCCAATTGATATATAGTAATTATTATTAATTATAAGTTATATATTAATACTTACAATATCATCATTTGAAGTACCGCTTGGAAGTCTGTTTTTCATATTGTCGGATGTCTGCATGCAATTTTTTCGTTGCTCTCTCAATTATTTGAATTCGACATTGAACGGATTTTTTTGTACGTTCACTCCAAGATGCATTTTTTTCTTTGTCGTAAGTTTCCGCCACACGAGACCAAAATTGATCGGATGACTGGTAAACATTCTTGATTGGATCTTGCGAAATTTTCATATAAACTTGACATAAAAGCCTATCTTCTTCTTAAGAAAATCTAGATGTACGAATAGACATTTTCTTACTCAAATGAAAATATTATAGAATGATCCTAAGTGTTGGAGAGAATAGAAATCTGGCATGAAGAATAACCTATACATCTTGCTATTGCTAATAAAATTCGGCCATCCAAGTCCTTCTCTCTCAACAAGAAAATCAGGTGATCCATGGTGGCTCCGTTCCTGGACGTTCTTTCATCCACCGTGATCGAGAAAGTGCACACTATAGATTTTTTAACGATTATTTTTCAGAAGCACCAGTTTACAATGAAGCTATGTTTTGCAGAAGTTATCGTATGTCTCGATCCCAATTCCTTCGAATTATTGATGCAGTTGAAAAACATGACAACTATTTCTTTCAGTGAAGGGATATAATGGGTAGACTTGGATTATCTTCCCTTCAAAAAGTAACGACCGTGTTTCGGATGCTAGCATATGGTTTTCTTGCAGATGCCACAGACGAGTATGTAAAGATAGGCGAGTCAACAACAATCGAAAGCATGAAAGATTTTGCCGAGCCATAGTGGAAATATTTTCAGAGCAATACCTATGGTCACCAACACCTAATGACATTTCCAGACTTCTTTCCATTGGTGAAAAACGGGGCTTTCCAGGAATGCTTGGTAGCTTAGACTGCATGCATTGGAAGTGGAAAAATTGTCCTACCGCTTAGGATGGACAATATGCAGGTCGTCGTAGCTCACCTACCATAATTCTTGAAGTTGTGGCAGATTACGATCTTTGGATATGGCATGCATATTTTAGAATGTCAGGGACTAATAATGACATCAATGTGTTGGAGTCTTCCCATCTTTTCTCCAATCTCGCTCAAGGTATTGCTCCTCCTGTACATTATATTCTTTAGGGAAAAAATATAATATGGGTTATTATCTGGTTGATAGTATATATCCTAAATGGTCTACCATTGTGCAAACGATTCATGAGCCAAGAAGTCCAAGAACAATTTTTTTGCTACACAACAAGAAGCATGCTGGAAAGATGTAGAACGCGCATTCGGAGTTCTCCAATCTCGGTTTGCTATTGTGGAAGGACCAGTTCGTTTTTGAAAAAAAAATGTGTTGCATGACATAATGACTACATGTGTGATTTTATATAACATGATAATCGAGGATGAACGTGATATCGAAGCACCAATTGGAGTTGGAAGAGAAGCTCTACCTCCAAAGGTCCAAATAGTAGATGATGATAATATCTAGTTCCAAGAGTTTCTTGGTCGATATAGAGCAATCAAAGATAAAGAAACTTATTTTTCACTTCGAAATGCACTAATTGATCATTTGTGGGAAAACTGGGGTTTGATTTCTTTATTATGAGCCAAACTCCGAATCTGGACCGAGTATTTGTGGAGAGGGGCAAAGTGTGACACCTGTGTCCGATAATTCAGTCGAGGACCAACGAAGATGGCCCGAGTATCCATGTTGGATTGCAAAGGATGATCGAGGATAAGATTAACTGGTCGAAGGAAATCTCTAAGTAAAATTAAAACCGTTACTCTTTCGAATCCTCTTTCCTCCATTCGTGAAACCGTGAAACTAAGGATAACTACTTAGTACATCTCTAATGTATTACACCATTTTTCACTCCAAAATATAATAACTCCAAAATGCAGTTGGATTTCTCTCCAATGTATTACACTATTTTTTACTCTAAAAAAAATATTCTAAGTATATTCTTATTTTATACTTTGTTACTAACCGCTAATAGTACACTTTATTTATAAAATTACAAATGAGCCCATTATTTTTTTCTTTCAAAACTTTCAGAATTTAGAATAATATTTAAAATTAACCATTATATTATAAAAAAACACATTACACCACATAAAAGTAATAAAACAAAGTAGATTTAAATTATTCATCACCATTTGTATATTTTTCCATAGGTGATCAATTAATGTATTTCAAAGTGAAAAATGATCGTCTTAATCTTTAATTTGTGTAAATCGAGCATGAAATTTTTGGAACCGAATATTATTGTCCTCAACTATTTTGACCTCTGAGGTGGAGCTTCTCTTCTAACTTCAATTGGTGCATCGAGATAGTACTCATCCTAAAATCACAAGAGCGGCTGTTATAATGATCAAATTTCACAAAAAAAAGACCCTTGATTAGATTGGCTAGCTTCGCATGACATATGACTAAAAACAAACATATCTCGAGCAAGAGATGCATACTGGAGAAATCTGTGGCCATAACGGAGATCAAGAGAGAAATCTCGAGCAAGAGATGCATACTGGTTGGGGGTTTTGTTTGAGTTTTTGTCATGAATCCGAAAACAAAATCTCAAAAGTTCAAGTTATAAAACGAATCTCCTTTTTAATTTGAAAATAGGTTTATTACATTGTTATCCTAGCCAATTTAAAAATATTTAATAAACGCTGTCGCTCTCTCTCTCCCCAGTCCAAAATCACCGTCTCAACAGTATCCCTGTTTAGCCATTATTTCTCTAGCGTCGGTCGGCCTCTCCTCTCATCTTCCTTTTGAATAGTTTAAGTAGCTAATAATGATAAATCCAACTGATCATTCACATCTCTTCCTCCTCGCAACAACAATATCACACAGTTGGAATCCAGCGGTCTTAGTTGAGGCTAAGATCTCGTTAATGGCTTCAACAGAAAGTTGGGAAGAATATCAAATCAACAATTTTTCACCAACTGTTTTGAATGATGCAAATTTATGCCTTCCCTAATTTTTTATCTACCTTGTAATGTCGGTTAATTGGAACCGTGGTGTCCTTCCCTGTAGAAGGTTAAGTTTCGGTGAGTGCTTTCTTTGTCGGTCGAATCTCTGATTATCAATCGACGATTGTCTCCTGACGTTATCACTTTGGTTTTTGATCCTCGAATCAACTAATTAATTATATTGATTGAAGGAATAGGAGTTCCTAGAGATCGAATTCGGAAAACTATTCGAATACATATGGACTCCAAATTAATTTCTAATTTGAATCTGGTTATGATTGGAAAAACTGGGGATGCGTGTGTTTCTCTTGCATACGTTGATAGTCTTTTCCTGAAAATAGTGATCTCCACACTATCTTCAAAATTTCTTTCACTCAAGTATCGAGTGGATAAGAGAGAACATGATCATGTACTTCTGAAGATCCGTTTCAAACATGCAAGGGTAATAATGGCTATACATTACTTGTGTGACGATGTTTCCCAGGAAAACATATTGTGGATCATCATAACAGCCTCTCATGTCAATTCAAGAAGACAAAACTTGAGGACAATGCTGAGTGCGTTACCGAGACTATGTAGAGTTGGTGAAGAGATCAGTCGCCGTATCATTGAAAATCGGAAGACAAAGTCAAAGTTTTCAAAATGACATTGATACGGAAGTGTTGGTATCAGTTTGTCGACAATTGAAAACTAGCAATAGAAGCAATGGGTTTAATAAAGTGAAGTGCGACTAAAAAGTCTTAATGAGGAAAAGAAGACTAAGCATATTCGTCTACGAAAATCGGTTACTAGCAAAGAATGTAATGGGTTAATAATCCATTTGCGGGTAAGATTTAAACAAAACACATCGTCAATTTACTTGTCGTTACTAAACTATCTTAGCATATGACACATATACATGCTTATTTAATATTTTGTTTATGTAGCTTCTGTATTGACATTGTATTCGATCGATATTAATGAATGAGATTTGTTGAAAAAAAGATTACAACTTATATCAAGGTTGTATCCGCCCACCCAGCCGCCCTATCAGATCTAAGCCGAAACCAATTTAGTTATAACTCCCTAAACTCAAGATTGAAATCCCTAAGTGAAATCAAAACTGTTACTTTTTCGAATCCTCTTTCCTAAATTTGTGAAACTGTGAAACTAAGGATACCTACTTACTACTCTAGTTCAATAATTGTTCTTTACTCCATGCGTGAAACTGTTTTCGATAACCCGTGTGCACGAAAGATGCCTCTTAAGAAAAGCTGGACAGAGAATAGGTTTTGATACTCAGTGCCTCTATTTTGATACCTAGTGAGCCGAATTGGGGTTTGATTTCTTTATTATGAGCCGAACTCCGAATTGGGGCCGAGTATTTTTAGAGGACAACCGAAGATGGCCTAATTATCCACGTTGGATTGCGAAGGATGATCGAGGGTAAGATTAACTAGTCAAAGGAAATCCAAATATCCGAGGAAAATGAGTCTAGAAGCTCATTTTTGATAAATTCGCATTAGATGGTTGAGTGGCAAAAGTTCAGACAATGTAGATCATGTTCAGAAAAAAATGGATATTGTTTGGACATGATCAGATATGTTCGGACATAATTGGAAATGTTTGGACAGAAAATGCAATATTCAGACAAGATCGGATATGGTCGGACATGATCGGATATGGTCGGACAAAGTGCATTATGTTTGGACAGAGTTGGTAGTGTTCGAACAAGTGTGGATAACGTTGGATTGTCGAGGATCCACGTTGGATAACGTTGGATCCGCGTTGGCGGTCAAGGATTTGCGTTGGCGGTCGAAGATCTGCGTTGGCGGTCGTGGATCTGCGTTGGACGGTCGAGGATCTATCGAGTCTTGATTGTTTGGCCAAAATCCGGTTCGTTAATAAGTAGTTTTTTAGGGTTTTATGTGAAACCCTAACGTTTTAAATTGATGGGTTGTCGCCTTTTAGTGACTATCACCCCTAAGAACTCTAATAGTCGCACATAAGGGTTCTCGAGAAAAGTTAGAGAAAAACAACGAAGGATTGACGATGATGGTCGATCAGATATGTGTAATTGGCGTTCGGCGTACGAGCTGCTGGCGATGGGTCCATGTTCGAAGATGGTGATCAAGATCTGTGTGTGATTATCATAGATATGTTACCAACAGACGGTGAGTTTCGTAGATCTGCGAAGGAGACACAGTGATTGTCGTAGATCTGCTGATAACATACGGTGGTGGTCGCAGATCTGCTAGTGATAGACTAAAATTGTCGAGAATGACGTTTGCGGCCATCAAATCTGATGAATGAGGTTTGTGGATGGTGATAAGTTGTGGCCGAGTGGTGTTCGCAGATGGTGATCGAGAAGTGATCGAGTGGTGTCTCGTAATCAAATAAAAGGTACGTTCGAATAGGTTGGATAACTGACACCGATTGATGATGGTCGACAATGGGCGATTGATGGTGAACTTAGCAAATCAAGTTCAGCTGGCATGGTGTCCAAGGTGAGTCTTCAAGGCAGTGAAGAAACGTAGTTAATGTTCGGCGCGTGCCAAATCCAAACATCTCTCTCTTCGTGCTTGGTTATGTAAGGTGGTTGGTTAAATAATTAAGTACAAAAAGGGATCTATGTTAAATAATAGGATTGTAGCCGATCCAAAGGTGATACGTTCGGGAGCTGTCGATGGAAATTGTTCGTGGACGGCTGACAAGGATTCACATTGGTGCATGTTAGGTGAGTGGAAAGAATCTGCGAGTGGCTAAAGTATGGTTAAAGTATGTGTTAACTTAGTCATTTATTATGGTTAATTTGTTGCATTGAATGTTTAATGTATGAGGATTGTTGAACAAATGGAAAAATTTGTAATTCCGTGTAAGTGTTACTCTCGAATTTTATGTTCGAGGGTTGATCCGGTACATGATATCGAATTTTATGTTCAAATAACCATCATGCTTTTGAGCAACAGATCGCCACTGAATTATGTCGAAGAGATCATTCGAGACTGTACCCCCAATTAGTCATGAGATTATTATTTTTTATCCGCGGGTATGCAGATCCGGGATCCGATCTGAAAAAATGGATATCTGGCCCATTTATATATATTGTAAATCTAGCCTTATTATTTACTCTAAATCGACTTGGACTTCAAAATTTTGGGTTTCATATCCTGCCCAACATATTTTTGTTGTCTCATCTTCCCCAAATATCATATTCTATCCTAAATAAATACGGTTTCAGATATTTAAATTTTAAGATCCGGATCAGATACTAAAACTACAGATCCGTCGGATACGGATCCAGATAACTCAAAAAATCCTGGATTTCCGCATCCGCTCAGGCCTACCCAAACACTTGGGGAAGACGAGCTGGATCGATTTCCCAACAGGAGGGAGAGCTCGTCTTCCATCTCACTCAGCTCGTCACACAAAGGCGGTTCATAACTGATCTCTAATGATGAAACTTCTCCAACTATCAAATTGGCATGCCGTGAACTCTTGTCTCGTTAAGATGGTGTCGTTATGGGTTCATCACGAGCCGGTTTTTTTTGTAGACCTGGTCGAAGAGGATGTCAAGAGATGGCGATCTCCCAGCCCTCACCTGCGACAATCCGGAATGCAGTCAGATTGATGATTCTAGCAGAGCAGTGCGGCAAATCTATAGATTGTATCTTCTTTGAAAATTTTGCCAAGATATCAAAGGTCAGAGGGAGGCCCGACCTCCATTATGTGAATGATCTAGCTAATCACAACCTTGTCACTGGGGCTAGGAGCAAAATGTATCGTTGGGAGAAAATTCACTTCTTTGTTCAGGTGGACGACGTTTATATCGAAGATTCAAACATGTTATATTTTTCCACGTGGAATTTATCACCTAGTACATTTGGCTCGTCTTTTCTCTTTGGGTCGTCATTTTTCGAATATTTTGAGTGACCTTCGTTTTGTGCAGCTTATATCCCGAAGCTTCGAGCGTACGATTCAAAAATCGAAAGAAATATTAAACGTCATAATCCAAGTGGGTCATAGTCCGAGTTTTTGTTGTTGGTTTTCTTTCTCTGAGTTAGGCCTTAGGCCACCCTCAACGGTTAAAAACCCAAAGTGTTTCTTAAATTTTAATACGTTAATATTTTAACTATTTAAAATGCTCAACTAATAGAAAAAACATAGATTGACCGGAGAGTTTTGTAAAACATAGAGAGAGTTTTTTAAACAAGATACAATGCTTATTCTTTCTCATCTTTTTACAATTTTTTATTATTTTAATAGTTAGATACTTTTTCAAAAACTTGCGTTGAAGGTGTCCTTGTATCGTTATTTCTTTTGATTGGCAGTTTATTCTTCGCACCCAAAAATGGGTAAAGTAAATAGACAGCTGCCAGATTACAATCGTAGCTAAAGCAATCCTTCGGCCCGCCCATTGTTCAAAATCAATCTTTATTAGGATATTTGTGTACCCTTTTATTATTTATCACTAGTATGATACCCGCGGTTCTACCGCGAGTCAAGTTTTTCAAATATGGATTGTATCATCTATTTGTAAATTATGTTCGTGTTTTTTCTTGTGAATATATTTCATTTTTGTAATGTGTTTTATCTCACTTCTTTTTTAAATATATTTCATATTTATTTATATTTTAATTTTATATATAATATATAATATAGTTTATTGTTATTATTATGATTAAACATTTCAATCTTAATATTATTTTATTTTGTTTCGTGTCTTTTTTGTTAGTTGAAAAAGATATGTTTTTTTTTTGTAAACATAAGAAAGTTAAAATATAATATGAGTTTATATATTCCAAGTATTTTTATAAAATGGAATGTATCGTTAAATAAGAAGTTCGGAGTTTGTTATCCATGCAATAACAAAATAAATTTATCAAACATATATTCAACAAACAAAGATATAAGAAGTTCAACCACAAATAAAATTAATTATTTTCCAATCATTTGGCATATCCAATCATTAGATTGGAGACATCTTATTTGCATAGACACTGGTTGCAAAACAATCTACCTCTCACCACCCTTCATAATAAATTTTAAGTCAAAAATTTTTAAAATTAACAACTCATTGAATTCAAGATAACTCACTCAACATCTTCGATTATAAAGTTGATGTAGCGACTTTGTGAATTTCATCTTTCAGGGCTATTGTATTCTTCAGAACTTCTTATTTCACCCATTTTTTATATGGCCCCAATCAAATCCACTAAAAACGAAAGAGAATATGAAAAGTATAAAAATAATCAAATCCACTAAAAATCTGTGTTTGCGAGTGGTAGAAGTTGTTAGCGATTGAAAACAATCAAAGAACCCACTCCGAACCGCTCTAAATCGTCATATTTCAAAAGCTGCTTCCCGCAAACGTTTGCAGTTGGGTAATAAAAAAAAAAAAAAGATTAAATAAATATAAAACTCATCGCTGAAGTTAGAAAAAAATTAAAGTTATCTATTTACTCCTATATATATAATCACGTTCTCTGTTCTCAAACCCTAATTATTTTTTTCTAATCATATACTCTCTATTTTGTTTTCCTCGGCTTCTAAGTGAACTTCAAAAAAATATTCTTAAGAATAAACAAATGAAATTTTCTTTAATTAAATTTATCTAAATATTTTTTTTTATAAATAACTATTTTTATTAGTGATTTAAATTTTTCAAAAAAAATTTAGATTAATTTAAATTTTTTCTAATTTTTTTTAAAAATTATAATTTATTTTTATTTTTTCTTAATATATTCAAAATTTTAAATATATTTCTATATAGTAAATTATTTTTTGTTCAGCTAAATGGCAAAAAATTTAAATATATAGATTCATTAAGGGTATACTGGTCAACCATTCTGAGGATGAATGTGAGCATTCTATACTTTTTATTCAATATATAAGATCTCAATATTAAATAAATAAAAATCATTGTGTTTGGTTGTAAAGATTGTAGTGAATTAATGGTGCGCTTCATGATCTAAAAAACCGACCTGTGTGCTCGTATTCTGGATATGAATAAGTATAATTGATTTGAAATGCGTGTTTTGGTCAAATTTAAGATAATTATACTCTTAATGAGGGGAATTTTTATTCCTTCTAAAGATGGCGTTATTTGTAAATACCTTGCAAGAGCATGACTAGGTTCTTTGTACTTTAGTTTAGATTTTTAATGCTTTATTAAATTTATTGCTAAAATTCTTTGTAAAATCTATTTTTGAATAAGGTGGCTTAGTTTTTGGTGAGTTGAATAAGAAGCTTTGAACATGTTATCAAATAAATGAATACAACAAAGGAAATGATATAAAGTAAAACAAACTTATAATCAAAGATTATAGAGATATATATTGGTTACCAAAATTACAATGCTTCTTGTACGGTTATCATTACTGGCAACATTTTCATATTCATCCTAATTAAACTCAAAACCTGCAAAAATGGAAAAATCAATATAAGTGATTTAAGCTATTGGAAATGAATATAATCAAAATGTAATAAATCATACCAGGTTAATGAATTTGATTTCTTCTTTAAACACGAATCCTTATCACATCATGGCAAACCTGTATAATCGTTTGAAATATTATTTTTTCGCTCCGATCTGCATTTTGGAACCCTACAATCATAGAAATTTGTTAGACTATTGTTGAGAACGAAAAAAAAGATTAAATACAATAGCTAAACAGATAGCAAAAGTTGGCAAAAAAAACACACACACACATAACAAACTAATGAAGCGTTAAAAAAACTAAAATGAAAATGTGTGTTGATGTGAAGCTACACAATTAATATGTGATAGTATTTATAGAATTTTATTAGGGTAAGGTTAGGTAAGGTTGGATGAAATATTATTTTGAATTCGTAATTAATTCAAATTTTTTTGGAAAATTCGTAATTGGATAATAAAGAAATAAATTTGTTAATTGATTCTTATTGTTTAGAATTTCTTGTTTAAATATTTTGTAATCCTAATATTAATGCATCCAATTATGTTTTTTTAAAATATATCGGTTTTAATTATGTGAGATATTTTAGAAAAATCTCAATATTAAATAAATAATAATTATTGTGTTTGGTTGTAAGGATCGTAGAGAATTATTGGTGCGTTCCATGATCCGGAAAACAGACCCGCGTGCTATTATTCCAGATCCGAATAAGTATAATTGACCTGAAACGTGTGTTTGAGTCAAATTTATTGACAATTTTATCAGACCGCTATGTCCGAATCTTCTCTCCACAAATACCCTCTCATCGGCAGCCGCATGCAGAAGATGTTGTAACCCTAGAATTTTCGTATTTTCTCCAGAGTCTTGCTCCAAATTGATCGATCGCCAGTAGAAAGCATGGCCGCACGATACACCGGTAAGATCTCTGTGCTCCGAATTGATCGTCTGGTAATTGTTTAATGCATTGCCCCGTTCGCAGGTGCTGACACACGCGTCTTCTGGGACATGGAGGATTTCCCAGTCCCTAAGGGTCGTGATTTGCATAATTTTCATGAGAATGTCGTAAAAGCTATTGAGATTGAGGGATATCTTGGTGAGGTTGACATACTTGCTTATATTGGTGCGAATAAACCGCCTGAATATATAAATCCCCTTGTTAGGACTCGAATCCTTATCGCACAGGAAGGTACGTAGGTGAAAATATATAGTCCGTTTTCTTTTCACTTGTTGTATATAATATACATATACAACGTTGATATAATATGCATTTCCAGCTGATGAAAAACGTGTGAGACTCTATAGTATGTTATTGCACATGCTTGAGTGGGCACACAAAAAAGGTAAGTACCTACCAGAAAGAAATTTGCTCGTAGTTTCAAAGGACATCCCAAGGGAAGACACGGAGATGGTCAGTGTTCTTGAAGCTTTGACAGAAAGAGGTTACAATGTTTTCCTAGCAGTGCCTGATACCTACACAAAACAAGATTTGCCACCTCTTACTACTGCAGCCATAGTATGGTCTTGGACACGTCTGTTTGATGGGGAGTTCCCTTTCGAAAGTGATGACAGTGAGGAGGAATCTGAAGGTGGTATGGATTGTGAGGAGGGAAACTCACCTTCACAAGGTGCGGGGAAACGTCTGCCTTTAGTTTTAGCCAATTATTTGATCGCTTTGCAGGTTCATAGGTTGCATCCGGGTACAATGATTTTATCATTAAACCTTCACAGCTGCAAAAAAAACATATATCTGTGATGAAGAATTGAAACAGCATAGAGATAATGAGGCAGAGGTCAATGTCATATGGAGAAATAAGTAAGAGGCTACTAGGAAACAATTTACACCAAAAGTGTATTGCACTTGTTGGAGATGCAAACAAGTGTCAGATATATATATACCCATGTCAACAGAAGCTTTAAGAAACTCTTGTATTTCACCAATATCGCTGGATGTTAGAGCAGTTGCAAACTGGAAATACCCAGGATCTTCCTCAAATGAATCGTATAGCTTCTGGCAGAAGCAAGGTGCAAACAAATTATTACATATTTTCACAACAATTGCTTCACTGATGTCAAAGAAAAAAAAAAACTCTATGATTTACTGATATGGCTCACCTCTCGGCGAATATTCAGATTCTCCTGGATAAGTAGTTGGCCATTTAGATATAACATGTCAAAAGCAAAGATGCATACGCCAACCTTGATATCACTGACATTCACATTTTTCTGGGCTCGAGTGCTCAAAATCTGAAAGAAAAAAACAAAACAAGAAATATACAAACCTAGACAGCAAGTCAAATAGTTATAGTAGCTAAGCTTCAATTAAAGTAAATTAACCATCTCCAGGTGAGAAAAAGAGTATTATAACCGTTGATATAATATTTCAACAAACCTATTCGGCACAAACAAATAAACTTATGCATTATATCGGCAAAAAAATTATTGTCAAAACCGCAAAATCTGGTCTAAAGGTGCCTCATTAACAACTAAAGCTTATCTTGATCATTCATTGGCTAACAAGAACAAAACTAGAATGTTCATCTTTGGCAGTTCTTCAAATAGATAGACAGAACTGAAGGTTGCAACCATACTTGAATATATTAGAGTTAAGAATTTTATTTTCCTCCCTGTCGAATGCAAAATCCAGAATAAAAGAGTTCACAGAGGGCTTCTTTAACCTGCATAGAGACGATTACACTAACTTCAGTAGAAAGATTGGCTCTTTCTTTCTAATGTTTTTAACAAGTAACACCACAACAAGTGTACCTTGATAACACAAGAGTAACATCGGGGTACTTCCCAGTGTTTCTTTCAGCATTTTTACTGAATATCTAGAATGTACCATCCTCCATATAATGTATCGGCAGTCATTGAAGCAAATATAAATAACTATGCTTCATGAATAGCATTCATTTCGATATAAGTAGAAACCAATATATATCACCTATGCACGTTCACCATCATATTTGTATTCGGATGTGAAAACGGTGTCCCCAAATTTCTCAAGTATCAGATCTACACTTGTAGTTGCTTTTGCAAGCATGGGTCTAACTGGAACACCCGGTGTAAGGTTACAAGTTTTAGGAAGATTCCACACACCACTGGTTAGAAGAGCACCAACAATAATATCATAAATAGGAAGCACAGAGAATACTTCTTTAAGAATCTTTGCAGCCTACAAGAAGGACAGAGAACAAGGATGAATCCAGGAAAGAGGTGTACAATTACAAAGGTAAGTTGCGACGTCTCTAAAAGAATATTACTGCATATAGAGCCTAAAGACACAAGTAACATCCTTAGAGCATCATTATTGGGAGAAACCGAAATGGGTTTCTTAAAGTACTATTTTAATATAAATTTGAAGTTAAGAAACTGTGTTAAAAAACTTATGTTTTTGCTGCTTTATTGGTAGAACCCCTAATGGGTTTCTTAAAAAAAAAAATTAAAACAAAAACATATGGTCATTGAAGTTATTCCCATGGATTTGGTTTGAGTAGAGATATAAATAACACAAAACATTTGTATAACTAAGTAAACTTTAGACCGAAGCCTGTGGATACATCTCTAAACTTTTTAGGACACCATCAACACATTTGTTGACCAGCTTCTGATCAGGCAGCTTTGCCAGTTTAAGAATGTTTCTGGCCTCAACTCTTATGTTCTCAAAGTATCAACAATAGCATCCAACAACTGCAAAGTCGAGCAGCAGCTCTTTATCACAACTCATAGCAAAGAAATAGCCAAATAGAACCAAGTGACAATCATGGAGTCAGCGGCAGCGAGGCTAGTTTAGTAGCAAATCACTAATTGTCTCATTAAGCATTAGGCCCTAGAGTGCAAAGAATTATGAAACTACTTCAGCAGGCCTAAACCCATAGGAGGTTGGTTATATGCATAAAACCTGGATCACTCGAGACAAGACACCAAACTTATGAAGTATAACAAGAGAAGTATTGCATCTGCATTCTCATTAGCTATTTGCCAAATCAGTACTATAGAAAGAAAAAAGGCAAAAGAATACGGTGACTTACGGCGGGCATATAAGCTTCCTGTATCTTCAGGTTCCCCAAGTCTGCTATATGATGCAATGCCTTTAAAGCTTTCAACCTGACAACCATATAATCATCGTATAGCATATCCATCAATAGGTACACAGCTTAATCTGGGAATTTGATAGAATTTACTGAGAGGGAGTGGAAGGAGTCAACCGCAGCTTCCCGTACCTTCAAAAATGATGCATGCAAATGGTGTTTATAAAAGCCAACAATAAAACTCAACTAATCTTTTTCTACAACACTTACTTAACAGGTTTGCACATAAAGGCACCAAGACAAAACGAAAAAGGAAGTTTATTATATGAGTACCTCGTAGAATTCATCTTCAAAACCATGAATGAAAACTTCAACTGCAGCAGCGACATTAGCTGATACACTCAAAAGATGATTCTGCGGTTTCTTCCCTTTTCCGGCTCCCAATACTTTTTTAGAAAGTGTTTGTAATATAATGCTTTCTGATGCAGTTCCTATAAATCCCAAATACCCTGAAGACCTCAACCCTCACGTCTACACTCATATCTCTCACAGTAGAACAAAGCTGAAAGCATGCTTATAAAAAAACATCAGACATTTGGCTATTTAAGTTTGTTTGCAAATACAATTAAAATTCAGCATGTTATTTCATATAGTGGATATCACCAATCTGTTTTTAGACTAGTCATTGTATCAATCTGTAGCTAGGTATATGACAGCTCCAAACACGAAATTGGTAAATTCATGGACTTCAACAAATGCTACACAAGCCAAAGAGGAGCTAATTACCTGGAGAAACACAGCATCTCTACACTCTCTTCTGTTCATCTCTTCTTCCTTGGATGCTATCATCACTTTGCCCCACATACTGACCTGAACATTCAAAAAGTTGCCATCCACCAATTAGATATGATCGGATCATTAGCTTACAACTAGTCTTTCAACCGCAATCTCATCAATCAGTAAAAAAACTTACGGCACGAACTGCAGAATCACCGAGTCGAAGATATGTGGTGCTAATTACTTTCGGCGGAAGGCAAGGTCGGAGAGTAGCTTGAGCATCCATCACTGCTCCGACGGAAGAGGATCGAATTCGAAGGTGAAACATCACGGATTACAGTCAGAGTTTAGAGCTTGTGAATCGATGCATTATTCTCGATTCGATTACGGATGAAAGAAGGATTCGATTCGATTGTGAATCGATGCGTTTATCTTTCTCGAATCGATTGTGAAAGCAGGAGAAGACAGACAGAAAAGAGGAAATCCAAGACATAGACACGTCTCACGGTCTCAGTAAGAAACCTGTTTGATTAAATTAATGTTTTTATAAACTTAAGAGACTCTAAACAATCAGCGTAAATGATGCTCTTAGGAAGCAAACCTCATCTAAAGGATTCTTGGTATTTGGGGGTGGCTTGGAGTGCTCTTCATTATATACAGCGGCTTGTCCCAAGGCAGATAAAACAGTTTGACGTGAGAACCCTAACCGCAAATTTTCCTGCATTGTAATTAAAAATCAGCAGGGAAAGAACCCGAAGGAATGAGCAGGAGATTGTTTCGTTACAATTGATATGTATACCTGAAGTAAACGAGTTAAGTAAAGAGGTTCACAATCTGCTGTTGCCATCTGAAGTGCCTTCTCATTAGATCCTTCTTCTTCTCCTTACTACGTACCTTTTCCAAATTCCTGCAATACGATAGTTAACACGCAACATAGTCCAACTGAAGCCAAAAACAGTAAAGGTTCTTAAATACCTTTGCAATTAACCCAAGTGTATCAGCAACCCTGACAACAATCAATGGTTTGGGCATGACAATCGTAGTGTGAGACGAACGGCTCCCTTTTGCTACAAGCCCTAAGTCTCCCAGTTGCTATCAAAGGACAAGTGATAAAGTAATCAACAAAAAAAAAAAAACATTTCAGAACTTGACTTTCTTATTCACATTCACATATATACCGTATATTGCTGCTCAACTTGTGCCTTTAGTTCTACTAAAAACTTGTGCCTAACAGTTTTTATCCCATTAAAGGCTATTAAGTCGCGTGTTTAAAACAGGAAATATTTTAAAAATTATGTATTAATTAATCAATAAAAAACTAAAAAATGAGGTATTATTTGAGGAATGGAAAAAGTTCATGTATTTGTCTAATAAAAAACAAAAAAAATTCGTATTTTTTGGGCATTTTCCCATTTATTTTCTGGCCATGAATTAGTGATCCTAAAGTGAATTAACCATGACAAAAGTATATAGACCCAAAATCCAGATCAGTTAGGAATGATTTATGTACATACATGTATATATGTATTGCTCAAAGCTGCTATAAAGTGATGACAACAAAACAATCTTTAGTTTATTAATAAGATAGTTTAGAAAAAATAATGGAAAGATTGTATATGTATGTAATCTTACATGAAAAATCAATATTCACCCGATTATATAATAATATTTGTAAATCGTAACAATTATTCCGTATATGTTTTTCCCATATACATTTCGACTCTGTCTCTTTCGCTTCATATCTTTTTACCTTTGTTAAAATCAAGGTTCAAAAAAGCGCTAGGCGGAAAGTAGGCGGTGAGCTTCCGCTTAGCGCCTAGAACGCCTAGTCGGAGATTAATCGATTTTAAGCGTACTAGACGGTTTTAGCATAAAACACTATATATAATTAAATTATATATACTTTATATATATAACATAATAAAATCATCTATATATATAACTATATATGTAGAAAACTTAATATATGTTAAATTACAAAATCTGAATCAAAAGTATTTACACCAAACACTAAAAAAAGTTAAATAAAGAAGCAAAAGTTCTGAATTCTTAATAATAAATAAATTCTAATGAAATTGAAAATTCTAGTAGTACTTCTCTTCATCTTATTCCCTCGAAAGGATGATCATCATCTGACTCAAAATCAACATCAGTTTCTTCCCATCATCTTACTCATAAATCTCTCCAACCAAATCATCATCTTTAGATGTGTATCCCTCTCCCATAGCTTCACAAGTTTCTCCTAGTTCCACATCATGTTCTTCAACAATCTAATCTTGAGCATGAATAGCATAATCTGCAAGTAGTATGTCCACATTCTTCTCTTTTTGTTTTTTTCGTTTGGCCAACAACCTCATGTTAAATTGGACATTGACAAGACTGTTCAAACGTTGTGTATCAAGTTTATTTCGTTTCTTGGTGTGTACCTATATAAAATTAAATGAGTGAGACACAAATTTACAGAATTTGTTAAATCATGATAGAATAGTTCATGTAGTTTGAAATAAATACCCCTCCAAAAGTACTCCAGTTATGTTCACATCCCGATGAGCTAGTCGTCAAAGACAAAAAATTTCTTGCAATTGTTTATAGCTTAGTAACCTCAACTCCATAAAAGCTCCATCATTGAACTAATATATATATTTGATTAGTAAACAGTCATGGATAAGATTTCAATTATTTAAAATAAAATAAAATAAATAAGTTCTTAGAGAACAAACATGGATCATAATTTTCATCATTTTTAGAACATCCTTTAATGGCTGTAGGATGCCCAAAGTTTTCTTATTTTTTGGTATACTTTGCAAGTTCAGTGTTGATGACAAATGTTTGAGTATCCAGATCATTTGGATAAAATGCATCAATACACTTGAAAGTAGCACTAATGACATCCTGATCGAATTGGATAGTCGAATCTCTATAAAAATAATAAGGATTCAAGAGATATGCCATCCAATGAATTAAGAGGACTATCAAGCCGACCTTTACTCTTCTGCTCAATGATACTAAGTATTGGTTTGTAGTTTTTCTCAAGATTACCTAGGGCTTTGCATATCTCTTTCTTTGCTTCTTCTAACTTTCCATGTACAAAATCCCATTGTTGGCTTCTGATCTCCATTGGCTAATCTAAGAACTTGAATCAAGGGTGCAAAAACTTTCAGACACATTTCCACACCATCCCAAAATTCCATATTCGTTGTTGTATGATAGGTTGCGAGTCCATTAGAGTGCTTTACCCATTTACATGCTTCCCATTCGTCACTAGCAAACATCATCTTTAAATTTTGTTTCTTCTCAATCAAACTTTGTAGAGTAAGGAAAGCTGATGCAAATCTAGTTACTCCAGGCCCACAATGTCTCTGCTCTTGGTAAACCTCCTCATCATGGAAAAAGTCTTATGATGAGCATAAATAAAAAGGATAAATGCCTTAGCCTTGTTAAACGTTTCCTCGAACAAAGGAAGCTTGGCAATGCCTTCCACCATAAGATTTATTGTATGAGTTGCACATGATGTCCAAAATATTTTTGGTTTCACCTCCTTTAATAACTTTGCAGCAGCCATATTGTTAGTGGCATTATCAGTTACCACTTGAACTACTTGATCTTCACCAACTTTTTCAATGAACCCATTGACATACTCAAAAATATATTGACCTGAACGGGAATTTTCAGAACAATTTTCAGAAGAGACAAACATTGTACCTTCTTTGGAGTTTATACACAAATTCATGATGCTTCTTCTTTTCCTATCGAACCAAGAATCTGTCATGACAGAGCATCCACTAAGCTTCCACTCATCTTCTTGTGCTTTCATTAAACCTTTCACCCTAACAACCTCTTCCTTTAACAATGGCTCCCTCAATTGATATTGACTAGGCGGAGTGACACCCGGTCCAAATTGTCCAGCAGCCTCAAGCATTCTCTTAAAATCATCATTTGCAATAGCATTAAAAGGAATTCCATGAGAATATACCCATCTAGCAACATATTGATGGACCACATGCAATTTCTCTTTCGCAATAACATTCTTGATATGTTGTTGACGTGGTGTCGATATTGGACCTTGGAGAGAAACATGATTGATGCTTGGAGTAAATCTATCCAACGGACCAAACATGTGAGGCATTTTGTTTACTCCCATCCCTTCTACTTCAATTACTATGTCTTCCTCCTTTCTCTCATTTATATTCACTGTGTTTCGAACCTCATAATCTTTCATTTAAACTCGCTTATTTTTGTTTTTTTATTCTTAATTGCCAGCTTACACTTTTCTTGATCTTCTTTTTTGGAATTTGGACGACCAGACACATTCCCTTGTATTCTAGCAACATGTTGTTTCAATCTATAAACTCCACCTGAAAACTCTTTTTCACATAGTTTGCATTTCACTTTGTCCAAATTACTGGGATTGACCAAAACTCCAAATTCCCAACCAACATCATTTGATTTTCTCTGCAAATTTGGTGTCTCATTCAAATTTGGTGTCTCATTCGTTTCTCCAGAATCTGATGTCATTATCTACACAATTAAAAAAGTGGAACACATAATCAAATACTTTTAGAAGTAAAATTGTAGGAACAACATATCAATAATTATAGGAAATTAATGAAAACCCCCTCAACATTGCTATGTTCCATTTTTTAACCATAGTAAAAAACCCCTGAACTAAAAACTATTAATAAATTTAACCCTCTGTCTACGAAAACGTTTAGCCTTTACCTATTTCTATTTAACAAAGCTAATTGTGTTGTGAACAAATAAGTTTAGAGAATTGTTCTTCTTGTTTTATTCATTAGTATGAACGTATATATATAGGGGATACAAATTAGGGTTTAGGTTGAGAGTCATATAATCTATAATCTTCTAAAACATTCTAATGAGCCCATAATAGACATCCATAATATTCATAACACTCTCCATGATGACCATTATGGTATCATAGTCCAAATGCACATGTGAGAAATGTTACCTCATTAAAAACTTTATCAGGAAAACCCAGTGGGAAAAACCATGGTTAAGGGAAAAAGAGTGCAGCGCGCATTTACTCTCACTCATGAATATAACACTTTTCTTTAAGAACGACAAAATTCAGCTTGACGAACGAACGAATCTTCACTCGAACGAATCCTTGAAGTATCCTTTTGAAGCATGTTGTATTGTCTTCGTGTATAATCGTCGAGACTCCTTTTCCTGTATATACACCATGATCCTTTTGAATGTTTTGAATTACATACCTGAGATCATGTTTCTGCAAAATCAATTAAGTCCTCTTTGGACATGTTAGGAAATAATGTTATTTCAAACACATATTCACTAAGGTGATTTTATCACCACATATGTCTCAATGGTTTTAATCCATATCAATATCGATTTAATTTCACATAATAATGTTCTCAAGAACTAGAATTTGTTGCTTCATGCAGTTTAATTCCTTCTGGGATTTTCACTTTAATGTCATTATTCAGTGATTTATAAGTTAAGATGTGACTACAATCATCAATCCTTAAATGAAGTCTTTTTCATATTGCCAGACGGATTACATCCACCACATCATATTAACGTCACCTCTTTGTGAGAATTTTGTATCCGCCACATCCTCTTTTTGCACAAAGACTCAATTATGTCCCACTGATTTACACTTTCAGGTGTATAGACTACTGGTCTAAATACTTTCTATATTATTCCTTTCCATGATTGGCCAATCATTTTTCTGTGTACACTTTTCAATAATTAATCTTATTCTATCGCGGTCTCTGATCCTCGATTTTATCCATATCATCAACTGCTTTACTGCATGCAAAATATTTACGACGTTGATTTGCTTTTGGTTCCCTTTTATCCTAGACATGACTCAACTTGTTGAGATTTAATTTTATTATGAGGCCTCATCTCTTCACTTATCATGTCTCCTCTTCTAGAGATTTACTTTAGTTTCTTCGGTGCCATTTTTAATTTCTGCTCCTTTTCTATTTTCTGAGGTTGCTTATTTTAGAACCAATAAGTCTATCACATTTCAGGTGATCTTTAGACTTACTAGCAGTTGGTATTATCCTTCTGGGATATCAATTTCATTTGGAGCACAGCTAGTATGTGACTTTATCACTTAGTTCGGGTCAACAAAACACATCTAGCAATCGATTTTCTAGATGAATTATCTTTTTGGACTTCTTTTTCTCATTCTTGAATACGAGGATCAAGATAATTCATTCAAACTAATTCTTTTCTCCAGCTGTTTAATTTCCCCTCCTCCTCTTCTAAGGTTCCATCTCTAAGCGTTGTGGTGGAGTAACGCTAACATATCAACAATTTTTCAGATGAAAAATATTTGGTTCTGACCCAAAACCACTTTCGGGAGGATTCATAATTACTCGTTGGCTTGATGCTAGATGATTTCAATCAACATTATCAATTAACCATGTATCCTTGCAAACATCGGGTTACGAGGTGATAACAAAGATACATAAGTGGGTGATTAGTCCACAAATATCTCTTTGTATACATATACCAGAAAATTGACACTATCCAAATTCATTGGGTTGATGAAAGTCTTATTATCGTAAAGAATCTTTTAGTTCTTTAACGATTATGTGTAACATTTATAATTCTTTAGCATCATTATCAAACCGGAAATAGCTTAACCGGTCATGCCAAACAATAAGATTTTTTAATAAACTTCTGGTTTATTATAATCTCTGTGTAATACAATACTGTAGAGAATGCATGTAATAATGTTTCTAAAATACTTTTATTTCCTTGGGTAATACTTATGACTTGAAAGATTTCAAAACTTTCTTTGCTTATTGTCTCAACATGATTAGTCTTTAAATCCTCAAGATTTTTGTAATCTTATGCATGTTCCACTTACTATGCATGAGAGATTTTGTATACTTATTGTAGATGTGGGATTCTTAAATTCTCCCCCTCGAGATGATTACTCTTCATGTTCATCAATCTTGAATTGAATCCCACTCTAAAATCAACAACATACCCAAATTGGATCACATATTCCACTTAGATCCTTTTAAAATTTTGAGACTTGGGAAAGTATAATACACCAATGACTATATTGCATGCTCATATACTTGCTCTTCTAGAGCCTTCAATAATTTTTATATTACATGTCATTGTACTTACACTAGTTTCTCACCTGTGGTGAGAATTTCAATACTTAAAAGAATATTATATGGCTCGACCTTAACCTTGATCATATCCACATTCATGTCTACAACTGCTTCTATAACCTTTCTTTGGCGTGGTCTCATTCACTTCAGGGAATTGGGCATAATATATTAGTCATGATTTATGATTTTCTTCAACAGCTCATTTTCATCAATAGTTCTTTATTTTCTCAGCCACAAAGAGATAAATATGCTCATTGTATTTCTCAATTCACTTTTCATTGTATTGTGTCTACAAGCAACAATCTTTGCGTGAAAAAATAGAGAATCTATTCTCTAATATATATATTTGCATCTCTTTCTGAGTTACACTTGATTACAAACTTGAATTTATAGATATATATATATATATATATATATATATATATTTATATATATATCTTAGATTAATCAAGCAATGAGCTTAAGACTATATCACATTCTGGTGATAATATAAATAGTTTCAAAAAACTTGTTGATATTTAAAGTTCAAGTACTCGATCATAACACCCTCATGGAGGTGATGCCAAGAAAATATAATCAAACAACATATTTTATAAACAAAAATAATAGTCACATAAAATAATTTAATCAATTATCACCATTCATAAGCTTTGTGGTATCATATCATTAAATTAGGTTCGCAATCAATCAACCAATTTATTTCATAGAACTATACCAAATAGCCAAGTATTTTAATAAAGCAATAAAAGATTGAAACTTACCGTATTTTCATTACTAATATTCAAAACTAATGACTTTAGCTCAAACAAATAAATAATATATAGCACGTGACAATCATTGTAAACAATTACGAAAATCGATCATGAACTAACGAAGCATTAAGCAATTGTTTAACGATATACTAACATATCACAATGAAGTATAAAAAAATAATTAATAATTAAACCTACCAAGGAATCTAACAATTTATCAAACCAGAAACATAAACCAAACAAATTAATCAAACTAAGTCAACGAAATAATATGTTTGGTAAATAAGTACTTAGCTCAATGAAGATGGCTTTTAGAGTTCGGAGAATCAACAGAGAGGTCGGCTACGGGATTCAACGGGATTAACCAAATATTAAACCGATTAAAACCAGTCCAGCTGCTAACCAATGATTCATCAAACCAATGTTAACGTATGAGTATATTAAATAATCAAGTGATATGCAATAAAACATAAAGCATGAGATTAAACAAATAATTAAGTATAGATTGATATTGAAACAATATAGAATTAATTAAAGCATGTGTGAATTGATTTCAATAATATGGTTGTCTAGAATGAAATTATGCCATAAATTTTGTGATGGGGTAAGTCGTTTTTTAAACGAACATAATAAAATATGTCGATCTATTATACGAGCATATTAAAGTATGATGATCTATTATATGTTAGATGATTTCACCATGAATATATTGATTAATTGATTAGGTCTAAGTAATATGGATGAGTAATTGCACTTATCTTGACCGGAAACGAGACGAAGAGAGACCGGAGAGACACGTCGACCAAGGATTTCACCAAAATTTTCTTTTAGCTTAGTCGACTCGAGCTTTTATTAACCTCATTATAGATCATCATCTAGATTTACACAAAATAATTATTAGCAATTACATATATCAAACAAAGGACACAATAATAAAATTAATCCATTAGCTAAGTCTTTTCAAACCACCTAAATATAAATCATAAATTATTCATGTCATGAATTAAGCAAATACCAAAACAATGAAACACTCTAACCGATCATATGATAATGAAAAAAATATAACATGGATCTCAATTTACAAAACAAATTAAACTATTGTACCAACTATGAAGCATGAATCAATAATAAAAACATGTGAGGATCTATTGTGAAGCATGAATATATTGTGCATCAATTGATATGTTCTATTGAATACTAGATACCATATAAATTAATTAAGCAAGTTACTTATCCTTAAAATGAAAGAGATCCAATGAGAAAACGGAGACACCATCGACTAGGGCTTCGATAGAAGTTTCTTTAAACTAGGGCGGCTAGGGTTTTGTTTTACTCAGTGATTAGGGTTTTGTGCTGGCTTTCGCGGCTAGGGTTTCGTGTTGGCTCAGGCGACTACGGTTTCGTGTTGGCTCAGGTGGCTAGGGTTTCGTGTTGGCTAAGGCGGCTAGGATTTCGTGCTGATAACGTGTTGTGAACAAATATGTTTAGAGAATTGTTCTTCTTGTTTTATTCATCAGTATAAACGTATATATAGGGGATACAAATTAGGGTTTAGGTTGAGAGTCATATAATCTATAATCTTCTAGAACATTCTAATGAGCCCATAATGGACATCCATAATATTCATAACAAATTGTTGTTTTATTTACATTTGTTTTAGGATATTTAATGAATTTTTAAAAAACTTTTACGACATGAATTGGATATCCGATAAATAATATGATACGGACGAACGTAGCGACTAGCTAATACCCCTATTTTGAAAATCCCCGCCTAGACCTGATTACTCCTCGCTTAGTCGCTAGACCCACCCCATATGCCTCAATTAATGAGTAATCCCTTTAAAAAATCAGTCATCCGATTACTTTCCGCTTAATCCGATTACTTTCCATCTAACCCGATTACTTTCCGCTTAATCTTGAATATTTCGATTATTTTTTGAATAGCAAGTATATAACATTTTTTTTTTGGTTATTCAGCTTTCTAGATAGGGAGTTTGTAATGTTAAACAATAACTTATGTTCATAATTTTAATGAAAATCATAAAAATTTGGGATTAAGAATATGCTTTTATGTGTATATAAAAGATTTAAGTATAATGGATTAACATGTTTTAAAACATAAATCAGCTCTAAAACTATTCCCGATTATTTCTTATTTAATCTCTGATTTTCTTGCTAGGTGATAGTCGAGCGCTCTGGGTGGGCCTAGCGACTAAGAGGAGCTCAGCGCCTAGCGACTGAGAGGGTATTAATTGGATCTAGGGGGGGATTTTTAGAACAAAGTTATTAGCTATCCGCTACGTTCCGTCCATATCAGATTATTTATAGGATATCTGATTTATGCCGTAAAAGTATAATTTTTTTAAATTATATTCCCCTAAGAACAAATTTCATGTTGTTTTGTTTCATTTAAAACAACAATTAGCTTTGTTAAACAAAAATATATAAAACCTAAACGTTTCCATAGGCGGAGGGTTAAATTTATTCACTGTTTTTAGTTCAAAGTATTTTTTTACTAAAAAAATAGTTCAAGATTAAAAAATGGAACGTGACAAAATTGAGGGGTTTTTTCATTATATTCCCATAATTAAAAGAAAAACTAGAATAAGATGAAACATCTAACTATATAAACAATTGACAACATAAACAACTAATAAAGTAATACTTTTTAAATCTCCACTAACAAGAAAACATATGTGGAATGGTGGAAGAGAAACAAAATATCCATAACAGAGTTGATGCAATTCTCTTCAATTGGGAGAGTTGGTTTCAAAGAAGATAAATGATGATTTAAAAACGATGATTTTGGAGAAGACAAAACGATCGTGTTATAGTAGGTTATTAAGGTTTTGGTTTCAGGGAAAACCCTTTTCCCCTCTTAGAAACGATGTCGTTTCGTAGATTTATAATATATATTTTTTAAAATAAACGAAATTAAACCACCTAGACCGCCTTCACCCTCTTAATTACATGTTTGACCCGCAAAACTTAACCGTACGCCTAATAACCCCGATTTTGCAAAAATCCAATCGGCTTAGGGATACTTAGAGACTAGGTGGTACCTAGGCGGCCGCCTAGGCCGCTTTTTAGAACATTGGTTAAAATTGATTTAGCATAATTATATATATGGGAAATATAATAAAATTTATTAATATTTTATTGGTTAATTTTTATTTTAAACATATATATGTATATAATAATAAAGTAATAATTAAAAATAATATATATAATATAAACATTTGTATATATAGTTTTTCTAATAAACAAAAAGTTTTTATATATTTAATAATTTTTCATTAATCTTTAATATATTTTTGATACTCTAGCAAGTTTTGTATAGTTCTGAAATTCAAATACTTATATATCTCAAAATATTTTTTACTAAAAATTCTCAACATGAAAAAAAACATGAAAATATTGGTTATTTACACACAAAAAAAATAATCCAAAAGACATGTTTGTGGGTCAAATAGATATCGAGGCGGGTTTTAATTTTGGATTTAACCAAGCGTTCACCGGACGACACCAGAGTCTTTCACACGTTAAACTGGAACAGTGCCAGAATAAATATTTATGGTGTTCCGTTAATGTTTTTGTTAGTTGGTGGATGTCACCATGTTAGTGGTACCCTTGCTTTAGGGTTTGAAGATAACGGTTAACCAACGAACAATGACTCGTATACATTTTTAGTAGAAACTTTACCGTGAAACATTGTAGTGACTAGAGGCTCCTTGAAACACCCAAAGTCATTTTTGTTCAATTTTACACTTCGGCGTTTTTCGACATTTTCAACTTTTACTTAACATTCTTAGCGTTTGTTCATTATACAAGTCAGAAGCATGCATAAACTGAATTATTAGGTTCAAAATAGAGGTTCTAACAAAATGATAAGTTTGCTAATAAGCTATTACATTGTTCAACACTAGACCAACATAAACCAACGAACATAGCTACCCACATTCACCATCCTTCCCTTCCTTGCCTTAGTATCCACGAGCTGGCAGCCACAATAGTTATTATCGACATTACTGTCTTTTCTTGCATCCAAATATGAGGCGTAAGCAAACGAATTTGCTTAGTTGAATGGTCGTCCCGTCTCATTAGGCTTTTTAGTTATAGATCCGCATCAAACAATCAATTCCTAAGTCTACAATGCAAATCATGACATTCTTAACATTTACATAGCAATCGTTCACATAGAACAATCACTTAACATTCTTAATAGAGCAATAAACATTCACATGACAAGCAACATTCGCAATATTAAAGACATAGAAAATCATGCAAAAAACGACATCTACACTTAGCCACAGTCACGCACTCACCTCTGATTCACGAACTTAGGTTTTCTGACACCTCTTGATGCTTAATCTTTGATCACTTACACACAACCTCACATATCTACTGCCCGCTGCGAAGATCTTTAGTTCCCTTTGACAGAACTAGTGTTTCCTCGGCAGATCTACTGTTCCCTTTGACAAAAACCTTTGATCTCTCCCAAACTGTCGCAAAAAATCGCAACAAACAAACATCATCGCGGAGATCATCTTTCCTTTGATGATTCTTATCAAAATATCGACAAAACACCAAATTATATCGATACTTACCTGCAACAAACTCGACAATCGTTCACAAATCCTCGATCCCGAACGTCAGTCTCTCGACAAAACACCGCAATCTATTGCAATACCTTGTCATAAACTTACACCAACGATTAGATCATCGTTTCCTTCGATGATACATAGCAAAAATATCAATAAACACTAAGTATATCGATACTTATCAAAATTCTACGACAACCCACGACAGATCTTTGTGGCACAACGTACATCTCTCGCAGATCCTCGCAATCTCTCGATGATCAATGGCAAAAAATTCTCAATATCGCACTTAGGATTTCTTTCAGAGTTTTTAAGTGTGTTTAGGGTAAGAGGCGATCATGTCTATTTATAAATTAAGGTTTCGAGATTAATTACCCTAATAATCTACCCACTAACCGAACCTTGGTTGGGCCGAACCATTAGGCCTGAATCCTGACACATGGTCCATGAATCCGAACGTTGGTCCATCAATCCTCGACTTTGGTCCAAAAATCCTCGACACTGGTCCAAAAATCCTCGACGTTGGCCCATCAATCCTCGACAATTATTCGATTTCATCCAAACCATTATCCGATTATACCGAAGATTCCTTATTTTCTTTGAAAATTATCCATTTTATTCGAACGCTATCCATTTACCTCCGAACATTATCAGTTTGGTCCGAACATTGTAATTTCTGTCCGAACAAAATTTTGTCTGAACATGAGTCACTCGACCATCCAATGCATATTTATTAGAAATCAATTTCCAGACTGATTTTTTCTCGATCATTCGGATTTCCGTCGACCAGTTTTGACCATACTTCAAAATTCCTTGATAATCCTCAGACCATACTCGATGATCCTCGAGGATTTTCAACAGAATTGTCGGATACGGGTGTTATAACTCTCTCCCACTTAGAATAGATTCGTCTTCGAATCTAAGTTTTACTCTTAGTCACTTTCTGCTTGTCAAACCACTTTTGGAAGTTCACTTTCATCACTTCTTCTGGTTCCCGAGTTGTTTCTTTTTGTCCATCGCAGTCCCAAACAACTTCAATCAACTTAATCTTTTACCTTCAGTTCCTCTTCAACTTTGTTCCAATAACCCGAACCGATCTCGCAGCAATTGTCATATTCTCTTGCAAATCTAAAATAGGTTCGGATAAGATATTTTCATGATGTGTCACGCATTTCCTTAGCATAGACACATGGAACACTTTGTAAAAAGCTTTTAATTCTTGTGGCAATTCCAACTTATAAGCCACTGGATCGCTCTTTTCCAAAATCCAAAACGGTCCCATGTACCTCAGACTTAGCTTTGTGTTCAAAACAGCGTGATCCTTACCCTTGTAAGTAATCGTCTTGAGATAGACCATATCTCCAACTTGGAATTCCAATTTCTTCGGCGCTTGTCCGCATAACACTTTTGTCGATCCTGAACTTCTTTCATCTTGATCTTTAAGATTTTCATTCTTTCTGCTGTTTTGTCTACAAAGTCTCGACCATAAACACTTTGCTCCCCCACTTGTGTCCAACATAATGATGTTCAGCAAGGTCGTTCATACAATGTCTCAAAGGATAACATCACAATTTTTACTTACCACCCTAATCCGACACACTTGCTCGCAACAAATCCTCAAGTGTTTGAATGGTTCGTTCGGACTATCCATCCGTCTACGGATGATAATCTGTACTCATGTGGATTTTTGTTCCGAACAATTTCTATAGTGCTCTCCAAAACGCTGAAGTAAACTTGGAGTCACGATATGACATTATTCTTGCCGGTACACCATACAACCGAACGATCTCTTTTACATGTAACTCCGCAAGAGTCTCTGCACTATCCTTCTTATTCACCACAAGAAAGTGTGTTGACTTAGTCAGCTGATCCACAACGACCTAAATCGCATCCTTCTTCTCACACATTGGCAATCCCGTGATAAAATCCATAGTTATCATATCCCACTTCCACTCAGAGATTGGTAAACTTCGCAACAATCCAGCCATATTCTGATGTTCGGCTTTAACCAGATTACATGTCTAAAAACCACCCCCACTTAGCAACATAGGTTTTTATACCTTTCCAATGGTTATACTACTTCAAGTCTCGATACATTTTTGTGGATCCTAGATGAATCAAAAACTTAGATTGATGTGCTTCATTAAGAATCTCTTCCCAAAGATTTTGATCCTTTAGAACACACACTCGACCATTCATTAAAATGGTTCCATTATTCGAAATCTGATACTCGGTTTTATCATTATTTGACCATTTGATAAGATCCTCGTCCTTCTCTAACCAAACACGGCTTAGCAAATCTACTTGGTCCGCAACACCTAAGCCCAATAGTTCCAATTCGTCGGACAAAGCTGTTAAATGTAAGTTTCCAACCATGCTAACCAAGAATTATACGTTTGTCTCGGCATCCACAACCATTCTCTTTTGACTTAGAGCATCTGCCACTATATTTGCTTTACCTGGATGGTAAGCAATCTCAAGATCATAGTCGGCTACTAACTCCATCCAACGTCTTTGCCGCAAGTTCAACTCTGGCTAAGTGAAGATGTACGTGAAACTCTTGTGATCCGTGAAGATCTGAACTTTCCCATCACAAAGGTAAGAACGCCAAATATTCAAGGCGAACACCACTACATCCATTTCAAGATCGTGAGCAGGGTAGTTACATTCGTGCTTCCTTAACTACTTTGATGCATAAGCAATCACTTTTATTTGTTGCATTAGCACACATTCCAAACCCATCCTTGATGCATCCGTGTATACCACAAAAGGTATGTTTGGCTCTGGCAATGCCAAACACCGGAGTACTCGTAAGGATTCCGTTCAGCTTAGAAAAATTCTTCTCAGAATCTTCTATCCTCACAAACAAAGTGTTTTTCCCCGTTAGACGAGTCATCAGCTGAGCCATGCTCGCAAATCCCTTAACCAACCGACAGTAAAAGCCAGCCAATCCTAGAAAACTTCTTATCTCCGAAGCATTCTATGGCCTTGACCAATCCTTGATTGACTTAATCTTTTCCGGATCAACGTACACTCCTTTGTCTGAGACCACATGACCCAAGATTCCAATTTCTCTTTTCCAAAAGCTGCACTTGCTAAGCTTGGCGAACAACTTATCCTCCCTTAGTTTACTCATCACTTTTCTTAGGTGAACCGCGTGATCCTCTAGGTTCTTCGAGTAAACTAGGATATCATCTATGAAGATGATAACAAACTCTTCCAAGTATTCCCTTAATACATTGTTCATGAGTTTCATGAAAGCTGCAGGAGCATTCGTTAGTCTGAACGGCATAACAACAAACTCATAGTGCCTGTACCATGTCCGAAAGGCCATCTTTCTGATATCCGACTCTTCTATCAGAATTTGATGGTAACCTTAAGCCAAATCAACCTTCGAGAAATAAGTAGCACGTTGGAGTTGGTCCAACAACTCATCAATCCTTGGAAGATGGTACTTGTTCTTCACTGTAACTCGGTTTAATTCGCGATAGTCAATGCAAAGCCGAAAGCTTCAACCTTTTTTCTTTACTAAAGAGAACCGGTGCACCCCATGGTTAACTACTTGGCCTCATAAAACCCATTCTAAACATGTAAAACTCAGTTTCACACAGAAACTTACAAAGGTAAGTGATAGAACTTACCAGTGATCGGATGAGAAGTGCTTGGCTTATTGGACTCCTTAGTCATTGCATACATCTGCGGCATGATTGCTTGCCTCTTCGGCAGTGGTGACAGCTCCTCATTTGCCCATTTCCTAGTTTGGTACACCAACTTAGAACAATACGGTTTGATATGTCCTTCCTCCAGCAATGGTACCAAGCCTGCGCATTCTCCTTCTTCTTAGGATAAACATAGGACTTGTGGTACTTGCTGCCACACCTAAAACACGTCTCTGAATAGAGCCTGCACACACCAAAGTGTAACTTACCACGCGTTATCCAAGCGCGAGGCTCACCAGATGACTTTCCTGGAAACGACTTCTTCACTCAACCCTTCTTCTGTCCAGCACAACCTCTGGTTTTGCCTTGTGGTATCATCCGTGCAACCGCTTGTTCATCCAACAACTTGGTCTTTTCTTCCATACCAGTTTCAATCATGGCTGCCTTTTCCACTAGATCAGCAACAATTGATAATTGCAAACAAGGCAACAGTTTCGAAGCTCAATTTGCAGTCCACGCATAAAACGACGAACATAGACATTCTCATCCTCTAACTCATGTCCAACATACCTCTTGAGACTGTTGAACTCAGCCTCATACTCCCCACAGTCTTGGATCTTTGACGCAAATCCAAGAAGGCACCCTCAAATCTATCCAAAGCTTCTGGTGGAAAGTACTTAGTCTGAAACTCCTCACGAAAGGTTTTCCATGAACAATCCAGATTCCTCAACAGTCCGAAGACTCCTTCCCACCAAGTATGGGCGTCTCCTTCCAAGTAGTGGATATCAATGTCCTTCTTGTACGCATTTGGACATTGAACAGAAGCGAAGTTTTCTCTCCATCCACCTCAATTGGCTTAACACCACAAGAGAAGTACTTAGTACTAAGCTTCTGCATTTGATCAATCACCTTTAGGTAAGGTTGAATCCTTGGCAACATCTCCTCATCCTCCACATTCACCATTGGTGTTCCATGCACCACTTGTGGATTCACGATAGGAGGTACATTCGCCGCCGAAGGTACATTCGCATGCGGTGGTACCATCGGAGCAAGCGTAAAAGCCGCCAATCTTGCCAAAATCTGTGCTAGCACACCCAACACTTATCCAAATCCTCTAGAGCAGCAACAAAAAATGCATTACCACACCAGCGACCGTAACAACACCCGCAATAGCTTCCACACCAGTCACTTAGCCACATTCTCCAAAACGCCATAAACCACATTCTTAACTCTTTCATGTTCGGTGTTCCTTCACAAACCTTGAGCCAAGTTTTCATCCATCACATTCTGCCTTACGACGATTCTCTTTCCTCTAGCCATCTGTATTTACCGAAATCTTTACTAAGTTAGTTTTTCATACTAACTTAGTTTCATAACCTAGAATTACCGTGAGACCTTGGCATTGGAAGGATGGATTTAATCCAACTAAACCAATTATGCTTAGAATGTCCTATAACCAAACACGCTCTGATACCAAATTGAAACACCCTAAATTATTTTTTCTCAATTTTACACTTACGCATTTTTCGACATTTTTCTTAGCGTTCATTAAACAAGTCAGAAACATGCATAAACTGAATTATTAGGTTCAAAATAGAGGTTCTAGCACAATGATAAGTTTGCTAATAATCTATTACATTGTTTAACACTAGACCAACACAAACCAGTGAACATAATCCACCATCTTTCCCTTCCTTGCCTTAGTCTCCACGATCTGTTCAGCCACAATAGTTATTATCGACATTACTTTCTTTTTCTGCATCCAAATAGGAGGCGTAAGCAAACGAATTTGCTTATTGGAGCAGTCGTTTTGTCTCACAAGGCTTTTTAGTCATATATCCGCATCAAACAATCAATTCCTAAGTCTACAATGCAAATCATGACATTCTTAACATTCATATAGCAACGTTCACATAGAACAATCAATTAACATTCTTAATATAGCGTTATAAACATTCACACATGACAAGCAACATTCGCAATATTAAAGACATAGAAAATCATGCAAGAAACGACATCTAGACTTAGCCACAATCACGTACTCACCTCTAATTCATGGACTTAGGTTTTCTGACATGTCTTGATGCTTAATCTTCGATCACTTACACAAATCCTTATAAATCTACTATCCGCTGCCAAAATCTTCGGTTCCCTTTGACAGATCTAATGTTTCCCTCGACAGATCTACTGTTCCCTTCGACAAAAACTTTCGATCTCTCCCAAAATGTCGCAAAAACTCGCAACAAACAAACATCATCAATCAGATCATCTTTCCCGCGAAGATTCTTATCAAAATATCGACAAAACACCAAGTTATATCGATACTTACCTGCAGCAAACTCGACAATTGTTCACAAATCCTCGATCCCGAACGTCACTCTCTTGACAAAACACCACAATCTATTGCAATACCTCGTCATAAACTTACACCAACGATTAGATCATTGTTTCCTTCGATGATACTTAACAAAAATATCGATAAAACACTAAATAGATTGATACTTACCATAATTCTATGATAACCCACGACAGATCCTCGCGGCACAACTTACGTCTCTCGCATATCCTCGCAATCTCTCGATGATCAACAACAGAAACTTCTCAAAATTGCACGTAGGGTTACTCGCGAAATTTTTAAGTGTGTTTAGGGTGAGAGGCGATCACGTCTATTTATAAGTTAGGGTTTCGTGATTATTTACCCTAATATTCCACATATCAACCGAACCTTAGTTAGACCAAACCATTGGGCCTCAATGCTAACACATGGTCCATGAATCCGAACGTTGGTCCATCAATCCTCGACGTTAGCCCGTTAATCCTCGACATTGGCCCATCAATCCTTGTCGATTATTCGATTCCATCCGAACATTATCCGATTTTACCGAAGATTCCTTATTTCTTTCGAACATTATCCACTTTGTTTGAACGCTATCCATTTCTGTCCGAACATTGCCATTTTGATCCGAACATTGCCATTTAATTCCAAACAAAATCTTGTCCGAACGTGAGTCACTCGACCATCCAACGCGGATTTATCATAAATCAGTTTTCAGACTGATTTTTCCTTGACCATTTGGATTTCCGTCGACTAGCTTCGACCATACTACAAAATTCCTCGACAATCGTCAGACCAGACTCGATGATCCTTGACAATCTTCGACAGAATCGTCAGATATAGGTGTTACACGCCTCTTCCCACGAGTTTCTCGGTGCGTGGGTGGCCTCTCCCTCCCCCTGTGTAGGTTCCCTCGGCGAAGTAGTGGTGGACAACTTTATTTCTCTGGCAATGTTGAGGCATGGTCGATCCGGTGCTTGATGCAGATCGTTGGCTGATTTTGCGACGGTTTCGAGTTGTTTCTCCTCCGATCTTGTTGCTGGACGAGGATGTTGGAGAAATCGTGGAGAAACTCTTGTGGCTAGACTGCTTGTGATTGACGTTGCGGTTTGCTGTGGAAATTGTGTTGCGGATCGGTGGGCTCTTTGCTCGTTAGGCGATTATGTGTGTATCCGTTTGGATTCTGGAAGGCTATTCTTGGAGGTAGGTGGCAGTAGGATTGTTTGGCTACCGAGGAAGGAATTCGCCTAACCGGATCTGAAGGTTGGTGTGGTATAAGTCGAGGTAAACGTTGGTGTTCGCCGGAGATTGAGGGTAAGATCTATGGTCTCTCTCTTTCTTAAGCAGGGGATTAGAGAGGGTTGGTTTCCGGTGTATGTGTTTGGTTTATTCCGGGAGAGATGTTTTAAATTCTGGCTTGTTTTGATCTCGTGTGCGCTTGGATCCGTTTACTCTTGGTCAAAGGTTGAGATCGACAACATAGCTGAAAAGGAGTCTCTTCTAAACGACAGAAGTAGTAGATGTGTTCCCTGTTCTAGTCTTTCTACCAGTCTCAATCTCGTATTTATAGCGATTTCGACGATCTATCCTTACTTTTTTTGTATATGTGTAACCATTAGGTCTTAAATCTTTGTTTTTTTGTAGTTTTTGTTGTAGATTTTTGGTATTTTCGTCTTCTTTGTTTGCTCTGTAAGTTTCTGTCAAAAACTGAATGGTATAAAACTTGGAAGGATAATGTATTTAATTTTGCCACTAAATGTGTGAAAAAATTGCCTAAATGTTATGATAACCACTACACTAGAAATCAGTTTCACCACACTTGATGCCCTTAAAATGATAAAATATTTTGGAGCTTAAAGCGTCAGTTTGCTGGAGTTTATGTTGGACTGATCCCTCTACCGGTGTCTGGTGAATACTAAATTAGTTGTGAATATGAATTCTCGAAAGTAAACGTTAACATGATATCGTAGATATATTGTAATTAGTAAAGTAATGACACAAGAATACTTGGCTATATACAGTATGTGTTTTTTAATTCTCCCAGGGAAGGGACATGATCGATCAGGTTTTGATTCTTGAAGTTGAAAGGCATGTCAGCCAGGTGTTTTATTGAAATCTCGCGCATGTGACTAAAATACCCTTTAAAAACAACATTTCCTATTTTATCTCTCTTTTTTATTTATTTCTTATTTCTTTTCTTTCTCCAATCATTCGTCTTCCTCTTTCTTACTCTCTTGGGATCAGCCATGGCGGTTTCTATCTTTATCCCTCCAAAACCTCCTTTCTTCTACCATCTCTAGACCTTCCTCTCTCTCTCTCTCTCTCTCTCTCTCTCGATTCCGCTTTCTATTCGCTTCATTCGAAGCTTACCCCCTTCATTTCCCAGATTTCAATGGCAATTGTGACGGGAGATCGCTATGTTGAGAAGCTACAGAAGTTTCTAGAGGATGAAGCCGAGTCTCTTCTCGAAGAAACCATCATTCTCAAGCTTAATCCAGCTGGTCTTCACTATCTTCATCTCCGTCTTGAGTCTCTCCGTGAACTCGAACGCATGCTCTCCGGTGCTCCTGTTGATTACCTTCGCGCTTACGTTTCTGATCTCGGAGATTACCGCGCACTCGAGCAGCTCCGTCGCATTCTCCGAATCCTCACTTCACTTAAGGTTGTTTCAACACTTCCTTCTCCGGCTCGTGACCCCACGCCTCTCTCTCTTCTTCCCTTTGGTAGACTTAAGGTTTTGGAACTTCGTCGGTGTGATTTGTCTACTTCTCCGGCCAAAGGCTTGCTCCAGCTCCGTCACACCTTGGAAAAAATCATCTGCCATAATTCCACTGTCAGTTTTGCTTCCTACTTCTTACTTCCTTTGTGCTGCTTTAGGTTGTATAGAGAAATTGAACACTAGTTTAGTATATTTGAAATGGACAATGAGCGATTGAAGGCTTTGCATGTCGTTTCTTCCAAAAATTTAGTTATTCAGGGTGCGATGTTGATTATTGTGTGTGTGCATATGCTATGGCTGTGATTCTTTTTAAGTGAGGTATTATTCTCGTTTGATATAGGATGCTCTGCGGCATGTGTTTGCCAGTAGAATTGCCGAGATAACGAATTCGCCAGAGTGGAATAAGTTGGCAGTCATATCTTGTGCTTGTAACCGTCTTCTGCTCATGGATGACTCCTTGCAGCTTCTGCCAGCTGCTGAGTCCCTTGATCTGAGTCGAAACAAGTTTGCAAAGGTGGATAATCTTCGGAGATGCACCAAATTGAAGCACCTTGATCTGGGCTTCAATCATCTTAGAACAATCTCTCATTTGAGTCAGGTGGGTAACTTCAGGCTTCAGCATATCTATGCATAGGTTTCATTTGTCCAGATTTACTTAACACATAAGGTTGTATGATGGGAAGGAATGTTGTAGTGTACCCACTTTTGCCCTCGAAGTTCGTATTCTTATTCTCATTTAAACTGTATAGCTTGCCTCCATTGTGGGAGAATATGATGGTTTAGTTCTGAAAGCATGTATCGCAGCTGAAACTCTTACTCTGGTTTCAACATACACCGATGTTTTTGCACAATGCAGGTATCATGTCATCTTGTAAAACTTGTTTTGAGGAACAACGCTCTAACTACGTTACGTGGGATTGAGAACTTGAAGTCACTCGAAGGCCTTGATGTTTCCTACAATATTATTTCCAAATTTTCAGAATTGGAGTTCCTCTGGAGGCTTTCAGTACTGAAAGAATTGTGGTTGGAAGGAAATCCAGTGTGTTGTGCTCGATGGTACAGGGCACATGTCTTCAGCTACATTGTTCTTCCAGATGATGTAAACTTAATTTTTATATTCTTGTTTTAGAGACCCTACGATCTTGTCGAAAAGACAGAAATTGCACCATGTTGGTTTGTGCATGTTTTGTAATGTTTCCTGTGTTGTACGGGTTTTCAGCTGAAGCTAGATGGCAAACAGATAGGAACTAGAGAATTTTGGAAGAGGCAAATCATTGTAGCCCATAGGCAAAGTGAGCCTGCCAGCCACGGGTTCTATTCTCCTGTTAGAGAGGAAGCAAATGAAGAAGGAAGCTGTAATAGAAAAAAGGTAAGCAGCCGCAAGTCCATTTACAAATACTTTCACACATATGTAGATTATTTCCCCTTGCTTGAAGCGACCCTTTTTCCCTTCTTGATAGTGAGTTTAGAAAAATGAATAAAAATGGAAAGAAAAAGAAATTCAAGCTAAGAAATTGGGCATTGTGGTATGACTTTCTGTAGAACTTTGTGAGCCATACACATGTCGCAGTCCACTTCTCTATTTGTTCTTTTTAGTATCATGGTTTGGTTTGTTTGATATATAATCATCAAAAGCTTATTATGTTCATCTTTTAATCTTTAACAGAAAAAGATCTGCCGTCTCGCTTCTATTGATAGTGAGGAAGAGAGCACCTACGTGAATTCTGACCAAGAGTCAGCTTCATGTGATCACGAGAACAAAGAGAATGTGAAGTGTGATCAAGAAGCCGATATATTTGGTCTTATAAGTAAAGTTGAACACCTGAAGAAAGAACGTAATGTTCTGTGGTTGCGAGAGTTCAAGGAGTGGATGGATCAATCACTAGAGGATTTTGCAGATGTCAGCAAAGACAGTCGGGGTATTAATTTGGAAAAGAAGTGCTGTACAAAGATTAGAGAAACCTCAAGGCATGGTGGTGGAACACCGAGATTTGCGCCCGGGTCTTTACGTGGCTCAAGAGCTAAGAGCTATAGGAAACGTTTAGAATGCAATGGTTCATGCGTGGATCATAAAACTGGTATGGATGATATGAAGTACGTTGAAGATAATGAGACAAAAAAGATACCCGATGACATCTCTTCATTAAGCCTTCAAAGTACAGATCTAAATCAGAAGCATCAGGAATGTTTACATGATGAGATGGAAACTTTGTCAGTTGAACCAAAGAACCTGTTTCCTACAACACTTGTTAGGGAGAAACTAGCTGAAAATGGAAACATTTCAACATTGGATATAACCCAGGATATGACTGGATCTACATATCCTGGGTCACCTCCTCATTATCAGAAAGATGTCTTATATCGACGTCATAACTTGGTGGAAGAAATCTTGCAGTTGTCTGCAGATTCTTTTTCAGTGGCATCATCTGATAGCACAAGCAGCTGCAGTGAAGATGATAAGTATGACTCTGAGTCTGAGTATTCAAATCATGAAGAGGGGCGGTTGATAGATACTTTTAATGTGAATAGACTTAGGGAGCAGACTCCTGGATTTGAAACAAAGGGAACAAGCTCCCATGATTCTCAATTGAAGAATGGTAGCATAATAAATACTTTGAGGACAGATGATACGATGAAGGAGACTACTACTAACGTTTCTGGATTGCATAATGGCGATCTTGATTCTGGTGTTAATCAGATTTACCATTTGGTTGAAAAAAGGAAAAGGAAACCTATAAAAAGATTTGTTTCTCTGCAGAAAGAGGAAAGTTGCATTCTAAATGGAGAGACATCTCTCAGGAATGATGTAGATATCAGTGATTCCGGTGAAGATGAGTGTATTTCTGATCATTGTCGGGAAAGTTTGTCAACAGTTTGTAGTAGTAGTAATAGCAATATTAGATTTTTGGGGACTGAAAGAACACTTGAAGGAAAAAGCGATTTAGTAGCGGAATATTTTTCAGCTGAACTGTCAGATTCCAGTTCTCAAGAAACTTGTAGGATGTACATGAGTTGTGATCTTATAGTAAAGAAAGGTTCCACATACAAGCAACGGTGAGTTATTGTTCCATTTGCATGGTTGTAATTTATAGGTAAGGATAGTAATGCGCGTCCCCTTCAATAGGTTTATACATTAGTATTGATATCTGATTCCTGGTTTCCTGAGGCAAAATCGATGACATTTTTTTTTCTAGTATGGCTAAGCTTCCTTAATATTCAATTGACTTGCAGAATACACGATAGATTTAGTATTAACTGTTTTGGGCTCCCTTAAAGTGAGTGATGTGTGAGAAGTTGTATGTGAATTTCGGCTTTTATAGAACTGCATAGCTGGTTTGAGAAGCCACATCATACTAGGATTTATCTATTCGCTTCCCTTCTGAAAATATTCTGAAATACAGGGAAGCAGTGTTGCTGCTGAGTAGCCAAGACAAGCTGTATTTGCTACTCGTGGGTGTGGCTACTGATTATAAAGGTTAGACTAATCAGCTGTCATCCTTGCCTAGCACGTCATAAATTTTACTGATGCTGAGTTCTTACTGGTGATGGGTGACTGCAGGGAAATCCTTGAGTGTACTGTGTTGCCATCAAATCAAGGATTTGCAAGACGTATCAGTTGGTCTAGGACTTCAGTTTGTGATGTTAGTCTTTTTCTGGTTCAGCTTTGTAGATTTGTTTTGTTATCCACTGTCCATGTCCCTGAACCTTTCTCCTTCCTTCTGGGTAGGCTACGCTTTTGGGATGATGCAGAATACATTTTCGTAACGAAGTGTATTGAGAAAACAACAGAATTATTCAATATCTTACAAGTTTTCGATTCCCATGCTACAGAGTTTAAATGTTCTTTGCAGAGGTAAGAAATTAACTTTCAACCCAGAGTCGGCTATGTAAATTCTTGCTGTTATAATTTTTTCGTCCATGTTAATGGCAGTCTGGAGAATATTCAGGTGGACTTGTTTGAGAAAGAAATATGTGGAGGTTTGAAGCTGAGTATATTACAGTACAATGTTCTCCATTTTCAGAGCGGCACTCTTGGAGGTATACTCTCTCTTGCCTAACTATGGTATCCTAGATTGATAAAAAAGGTTCATGAAAAGTTTCATCTTCCCCCCTGAAACCAAACGTGAAAATAGACCTCAAAGTGTTTTTTTTTTTGTCGATAATTCTGCAAACCTGTGGCAAGGCCAAATCAAGCCCACATTGGCGACCTAGAGTGTAGGATTCATATTCGCGATAAGCCTTGTCATTTTCCTTCATTTATTTTCTCTGGTTTATATTACATGACATCAAGAACCTTACCAGAGAAAATGTTTTGGGTCCCTGTTTTTGACTTATGTTTCAGATAAAGTGCACTCTGCATCAAGAATTATGAAGCAGAACAGTTTCATGACTATAGTTGTTGTGTTATTATGTTCACTGCTTTTAAAACCTCCAAATACAAAGTATCACTAATTGACTACTAAGAATTTTGTTTAATTTAAACTAAACAGAAGTACCGTGGCTTTGGCGGGCGCTATTTGTGGCTGGTAGGCGTCTCTTTATATGCAATGAGGAGTTCGCAGAACTTAGTTCTCGAACTGTGTATTCTTCTTCTGCTCCGTATTTCTTGCTTGACTCGTGCTGCTCCATTTCTGCTATATCTGAGATGGTAATCAGTTTCTTCATTCTTCTTCCCGTTTTGCTCATACTTCATCGAGATGAGATATCAACTTCCATGTACAAACTTGAATATTGTTTTTGTTCAGATTGTTGAATTGCAAGGAATTGTTGTGTCATTGAAGATCAAAGAGAACAAAACAGTCAATTCAATTACATGGAAGCTCAAGTGGTGCAGCATAGAGAATGCACTGAAGTTTGTGGCTTTGCTCAAAGCTCTTCACCCTAATTCACCACAATGGCCGTTGGTTGTAAGATACAGGAGATAAGTCTTTGTTTGCCTTTTCTTTAGTTCTTTTACTGATCACTTTCAGTCTTTCACTATCTAGCTATGTATATACAGCACACATGTACATTGTTTATATTCATTTAATTCAATTTGTTTTTGGGTTAAAATCATCTCTTTAATTCCTCTGTGTTTTGAGCCATTCTTTCCCTTTTTAAAACATAGTAGATTTCATTTGGAGCCTTTGGTGTGTAGTAGGAACATTTTGGAGTCTACATAGTAACAAACATTGGGGCAGGGTAACACAATCGGAATTTGTATACGCAGACGCGATTAAGCCGCTTAAATTAGGCAGGCAGAGCAAGCCAATAAGCATACAACTCCAATTCCAAGTGTATGCGTATGACAAACAAAGAAACATGCCTTCACCTGATATGTTAAGCTTGTTTTTTAGTAGTTGAACTGATCTCGCTTTGTCCGGACAAGTTCCAACGGTAATCTCTCCAGTGCCATCTGAAAAATCTCACATGAATTGTTTATCATATGATTCAAATCATAAGCGAAGAAAAGAAAGAACCAATTCTTTCTCACCCATAATCGTGGAGCAGTTGGATCTGACTTCGGTTGTGCTTTGGCTAGCTTTGATTTGAAACTTATGGTGAGGCATACCTTGAATTCCACTGAGAAGGGACTGTTCGACAAAGACATTGGATCACAGTTATCATCAATTCAACAGTTTATTCAGTATATACTACTTGAGAGTCATTTGTTTTTTCCATCAACTGCCTAGGTTTATAGAAAATGAAGCGAAGGAACTTACCCTGCGAAAACGGAAGGACACATCAGAAGCCGAGGAAGTAAAACGTAAATGGGTAAAGTCATGTTACGGCACACATCTCCATCTGCAATCTGAACATGGTCTCAATTAGCAAAGCATTTTGATATTACGATTGTTACGTTAACAAACCAAAATGGTTCTAGTTAACACCTGTGTAGACTGAATCAAAGAGGTCTCAGTGACAATCCTTTCCCCTACAATTATTGACTCGACACGGAGTAGGTGAATGTCGATAGAAGTAATAGGTACTGAAGATGCTTCCACTGTTAACTCGCCACTGAGTGGATCCTGCAAAGAGCATTGAGTGGCTAATTTTCCGGTAACTCGGAAACCACCTTGTGAGATCAATAGTCCTATTAGTTTGTCTCATTAACAGATCAGGAAATCTCTCAAATTGGAGTGAAGTTGTTGGGAGAACAAACCTGTCTTAATATCTGGCAACAACGGATGTCTCTGAGTGTCTTGAGTAATGTAGAAAATGACCATTTCCGGAGGAATTGGCCGCTCGGGAAGATCAACTTCAACCAAAAACCGAAGAAAAAACATCATAAAACAATTCAAGTTTATCCTAGAAGCATCAATGAAGTAAAGAAAAAGTACCTCTACCGCTCTCAATAATAAACTCCACTGTTGCAGATAAAGGTTTGTGCAAGTATCCTCGCGGTATATCTGCAGTTAGTAGATACTGTCACAGATTTTTGCATCAATTTTTTTCCCAATTCTCAGATGAAAATCTAAAATCCTTACAAAAAAAAAATGATCAAAATGACTGACTTGGATGTTGATATTTGTTCCATGAAATGTCTCATAAAACTTTTCTACAATGCTTTCCCCAGGCTCCCTCAGATTCAAAGAGAATGGTATCTACAGCAACAAATACAACCACACAAAGGACTTGGTATCTGGAGCTTAGCTTTCTCATGTTGCAGTTATATGGGACTGTGTTATTCACCTCTGTAGTTCCAGAAGCGATTTTCCCAGAAGATCTAGCTTCGATCGTCTTTTTGCTGTGGCCAAATTCGAATTATTTGCTATAAAGCTCGAATGATTTTACGACATCAAGGAATCAATTCAAGAACCAGAGAAACAAAAATGCTTACACGATTGGAATGGGTTTGATGACACCATAGAAAGACTCAATAACTCCAGCTGATCCTCCACGAACCTGTTCGGAGTGAGGAAGAGATTTAACTCGGAACCAATTGAACAAAGCTCAAACAAGAATCTTAAACCTGCAAGTTGACTGATCCATTGACTGATAAACGTATTGCTTGATGCGAAATCGGAGTTGCAGATTTTATCACAATTTTTCCTTCTACGGGTTCCTGGGTATATTGGAAACTAGAGATTTCAAATCGTTGATATCGTAATTATAAGAGAGAGCGAGATTAGAGATATACGGAAGAGCGATAGATACGGTTTGATCGAGAAAGTTTGACATTCACCGTCGTCGCCGTCGCCATCGAAGCATCGAACTGAGCTGCAAGCGGCTTTTGTGGTTTTTCAACGGCGGGATAAGTGAGACGGCAAGAAGTTCTCTCTAGTAGTGTAAAACAGCATGATGTCTTTAAGCTATGACAAAACGTTAATTAAACGGCAAGTAGTTAGTGCCTGAGAGATTGCAAATTCAATTGAAGTACAAGGCTCTAGAAGAGACGTTACACAGAGCACTCTACACTTTCTTCTCTCTTGTCTTGTCACAGAGATGGTATCAGAGAGAAAGCTTAAACCCTAATTTCATCAGAGAAGTACGATGTGGAAGAAAGGGGAGCTAGTTTGGGTTACCCTGAGCTTTACAGATACATGGATTCCGGGTCGGATACTTGATCCATCCGAACCGGTGGGAGTTCTAGTCTCGTTCTTCGGCCTAATGGAGCCGCGATACGTTCCAAAACCTTGTCTTCGAAGCTTCCATCGCAATTTCGGAACTGTGATTTCAGATTCAGGGAGGTTTCGCCGATTTGTGAATCGAGCTCTGAAAGCTCACTTTTGGAATATCTCGTTTGGGTTATGGTGTTCTTGCCAGCCGTCTATTGAATCGCCTTACTTCAACAGAGGAAACTCTCTCTCATGGTTTCCTCTCTCTTCTTATTCGGCTCTGTGTTATGTTCGAGGTATGGCCGTTTCGCTACGGGTGCCTCTACGGAGATTAGCTAAGACCAACTGTTCGAGCGCTCAGATCCTTAGTTTTCGGCGTTACACTGTTGATTATAAGCGCTCCCAATCTGTCTATGAGGAAATTAGAGCAAGTAAGTCTGAAAATTCTCATTTTTGGGTTTTCTTGTTCTTGTGTTATGCTTAGGAAAGAAACCCCATTTGGTGTTCTTGCTTTAGAATTGCTCAAGACAGATTATTGCTATTGTTTCGTTTGATATGTTTTAGAGGAACTTTAAGACGCCAAATTTGAGTGTTAACTTATATGCTCTGTTCAGAGTAGACCAAGGTGAAGTATTGATACACATATATTGCTATGATTTGTATCCTTAAATGTTTCTGTAAACATTTGTACAGGTGCAAAACTAATGGATTGCTCTGAAGACTTTGATTGGTGTCTTGATCCCTCAAACAAGATAGACTGCATGGACCTGGGTTTTATGTTTCCTGAGTCACCGGAAGCAGATATGGAAAACATTGGAGATTTGAGCCTAAGAGATCCACTGCCAAAGGATATCCCTTGTTGTTCTTCTCCATCTTTTGTGCAACCTGTTAAGAAAGTAGTTCAGATTTGCACATGGAATACGAGAAACCGTCTAACCAACTCTATTTCTAGCACCATGAAAGCTTGTGAAATCATGGATCGAGCAGCTGTTCATGAGGATGATGGTCACCGGTCTAAGAGTAAAGAATGCTGTCAAGTTGAGCAGAGTATTTGCCTACTGAATTCAGAACCTCCTTGTGAAGATATGATAGAGGATGACACCACTTCCGTTACTGCCCCGAGAGTTGCTGTATCAGAAGCACTTCCCGATGTTATGATTGAAACTCATGATGATGTCATTGGTTTGGTTGATGGACCTGTGATGTCGACAAAGCAACTGTCACCCTTGCTTGATGGGAGCAACGACAAAGCTTATTCGGGAAAGCTTGTTTCTTTTGTTGTTCCGGGAACCTGTCACACTCTAGCTTGTTCAGTGAGAAACAAATATGCTAACCCAAGAAACAAGCTTGATAGCTCTATAACCAGAGCCAAGACCTTGAATGAGCAGTTGTTAGATAGGAATAGTTTTAATGGAACACGAGAAAACTGCTCTCATGATGCGTTGGAGTCACTTATTGTGGACGTGGGACAGGTTTTACTACATACTACAGGCACTTCAAACAAAGAATTCAGTTCTAATGATGTAGGCATTGCACCTGCGGAACAATTACAAGATTTGGAAGCTGGAACAACTGTTGAAAACCAGACGAGATCAGTGGATAATGTCAGATCCATTGGTGGTGTCAAAAGGAAAGCAAGTCAAGACAAAGCATCTGCACGTAACTCCAAGAGAAAGAAGAAAACAGGCCAACAATCTATTTCTACTGATAAACGGCTGAATCTACACCTGATGAAAGATATGCGGCTTGCTAATCCAAAATGTTTGCGAATGAAGTTCTTGAGTAAACATGGGAATCTCCCATCCAAATCAGAACTGTTGAAGAGGTTCAGTGTGTTTGGGAAAATAGATGCATCAAGAACTTATGTAAAGCCAGAGGAAAGCTCTGCAAAAGTAGTATTTATGCAGAGTATAGATGCAGTGACGGCTTATCAATTTGCTAGGAGCAAAAAGTTTAGGCTAGGACGGTCTAAAGTTATGTACCACCTCGACCCCTTTGAGGAAGACAATGAAGTAAACGAAGTTCCTTTGTCTCAGAAGCCTCAAAAGTCCGTTCCATCACCAAAATCATGTCTCAAGGAACATGGTTCAGTAGATAAAGAAGAGGGAAGGAGGAATCTGAAGGTGAAATTTCAGATGGAGACTAACTGATGAATCTGATCTCATCATCATCTCAGTAGTTTTTTTGCATAGCTTATGTCTCTTGCATGGGAATTCCTTGTAAAGTAGCCAAGTTCTATTTATTCCTAACGAAGAACTTGCACGTTGTTTTTGGGCCCTGAAGCTTTTGTATAATCATGGCTTGTTTTGTATTGGTCTATTAAAGATGGCACAGTTTGTACTTGACTATAGAAAATAGCTTTGATGATGAATGTGACTACAAACTAGGTTTCCACTTTTCTGCTTTAAAGTTGTTTTTCTGTTTAGAAATTCAGCAACTCGACAAAGAGAAGAACAAATAACAAGTTGAAAGGAAGTAGCAAGCAGTGATCCTGGCAAGTCCAAAAGCATATGTTTACAGTAAGGCAGGTCGCTTCCATGTATGGTCCTCTTGATCGACATTAGATTCGCTAGGTCGTTTGCACTCGCATTTCTTGCAAACATCGTTTCTCCTAAAGTTCACGAAGTCACATCTGCGAAATTAACATGAGCAAGGGAACAAACACGTTTGGTTTAGGATATGAAGATAAAAAATTAGTAAAATAGAGATCGAGAGGGAAAGAGATACGCACGAGGGGCATTCCCAATCTCCAGGCTCCGCTAGTGTCTTGTTACGTTGTTCTCGGCACTGTCGACATTGTTTGTTGCTAGCAAAGTTCATATATCCACACCTGAAAAATATACATACAAAGTAGTCTGCTCAGTACAGAGCAACCGAGCAAAGATACAAGCTACAACGACTTTACAAACTTGCAATCTTAAGCATACAGTTATAAAATGAACATAAAGATGAAAGGCAGATACAGTTGATAATTATAATCAAAGACCTACATTTAAGATATATTATAGAGGCTTTGAGAGGTAAGGGAAACTTACCCAGTGCAGTTCCAGTCTCCTTTTTTCATTTCAACAACATTCACCATTGAAGTTTTTTTTGGTCCCTTTGCTTTGCATTTCAGACAGCTCTGGTTTCTTGTGAAGTTTAAGAAACTGCACCTGTGGAATCAGCAAGGAAATAACCAATGAAGGTAAGGCAAAAAAGTCTTATACTTCTGATTTTGAGAAAAAGCGGGTAATTGCCAAGTTTAGACTTACTCAGGACATAGCCAGTCACCTTCCTTGACAACAGCAGCAACAGGTCGTCTGTCAGCGACTTCATTGCACTCTCGGCATCTTTCATTTCTGGCAAAGTTTATGAAGTCACATCTGTAGAGGAACACAGTAACAGAGAAACAAGAAAAAAAACTAAAGTCAGAAATTTACAGAAAAAAACACTAATTTTTCAAACCAGTGTTTGAATCTCTTCATCCATAGATGCTGACAACATTGGTGCAACCTCAGATACGATATGATCTAGAAGGTAAGAGCTTAGGAAACTAAAAATGGATTCACAGTGTATAAAGGATAAGTCCAATTTTTCTAGAGACATGGCATACGAGCTAGTCATTCTTAGAAATCACTTACTTGGGACAAGCCCAATCTGCACTGTAATGAGGTCGATCACGTTGAGAAGGCTCGTTCCTCGATCTAAAAGCCACACGTTGATAAGGCTCATCGCTCCTCGATTTAAAAGCCACACGCTGAGAAGGCTCATCATTCCTTGATTTCAATGCCTTCTCTTTTGAAGGCAAAGATTCCTTGGAAGAGGGTTTTGGCAAGGCAGGGCTTAGAGGCTTCTCACTGAACTCAACCAACTCTAAAAGAAGTCTTCTTGAGGACTCATGAACAAGTTCTTTACCAGGTGGAATCTCACCTTGAGAGATAACAATCGTATCAAGCGCATTGAACAATAGCAAACGCATAACATCAACAGTTCGAGCATCAGCTTCTGTGTCCTTAAGTATCACATAAGCTCTATCACACGAGCTACGAAGATCACAAGAACCACAAACCTAAATCAAAAAGACAACAATTTTCTTAAGGGTTAAGATCTCTCTAACTCATGATATAGCAATTCCATAGCTAAATGCAACATGTGTACATTACATACATCTCCTTCGTCTAATCGAACATGGGCTCGAATCCTTTTAGAAGAATTAACAGTTTTTCTGAAGAGATTAGGGCAACCACGCTCCACAAGAGCTTGTACATCCCCCGATGATAAGGATCTACATCAAGAAGAGCAACAAAATCAGCAACTTCAACTTTGAAAATTGATAAAATTGAGAACTTTTATACCTGAGAACGTCGTATCGATCACGAGCGAAGCCGAGAGAAGCATCTTTAACTAGATTCATTTCCTGGTAAACTGTATCATCTTCGGTGTCTTTCGTGAAATATCCTTTCGTCTTCAAGCGATCGACGAAAGTTATCCACTCTGGCCATGGATGGGGTGGTGGAGACTGCAAATCTGAATCTACGGAGGCTACTGCTGCGGTGGCAGTGGCGGCGTCACTGGAGAAGCATCGGAAGCGGAGAGACACAGATGGAAAGCGATTATAAGAGAGGGGAAACGAAGGTTGGTGAGGCCGGAAAATTGAATTTCCGACTAGGAATATTCTGGAAGACGACATTTTTATCTCTCCGGCAAGATCTCACCAGAGACTATTAGTGAGGTTTTAGAAAGGTTTTGGCCGGCGAACGAGTGGATAAAGGAGAAGGCATTACAAGTTTTTACTATTTGCAATATGACCTCTAATTTATGTACGGGCTCTCTTTTTAATCCGGAAATCGCATTTTCAACCTTGTCAAAAAAAGTAATGGAACGGTAATGTCCGTTAACGAAACACTTAACCCCGTTTATCTATTAACAAAACGTGATTTTATTAAATACATGTTTTAATATGTTTATAAGAAAAACACAAAAATCCCCAAATCGATTTTACACAAAAAAAATTCCCAAATCAATTTAGAGTTCATCAATTTCAAACCCGAGAAGACATAATTGAAGAGTGTGAGATTGAGAGCGATTTCAAACAAGAACAGAGAAATAATTGAAGGAATTGATGTCAGAATGAAGTAGGATCGAGGTTCTTATTCTCCAATTTGTTTCTCGATTCGTGTTTAAGGATTATGAATTAGGGGTTTTATGTTTTCTATTTTCAGATTATGTATCTCCATTCGTGTTGAGATTCTTTTGAATAGATTGTAACTCAAAACTTGAAACTCGAAACGATTCAGTTCGTGTTCATAGTTTAGGGCTTTTGTTCGATAAGAAGAATCAAAGTTTTCTGGGTTTCAATGGTGTGGTTTCTGTTTTGATGTTATGTGGGTTTTGATTTCTCTTATGAGTCATGATTTGGGTTTTGATTGAGTCATGATATGGGTTTCGATTTCGTATGTTTGAATGTGGGTTTCGATAAGAAGAAGCAAGGGTTTTTGGGTTTCGATGGTGTGGCTTTTGTTTCGATTTGCTATGTGGGTTTCGATTTCATATGTGAGACTGTCGGGTTGAATTGCTAACTCTTTCATTTTCTACTTTCTATTTTGTTAATACAGTGACAGCAGATCGACAATAAAGCTGACAATCCACTTTGGTGGAGCTGTTATCAGAGAAGGAGACGATGATTACACATACAAGGATGAAATGGATTACAAAACCGTGCATTGGGAATTTTCAGAAATTTCATGGAAGAAATTTGATGACTTTTGTGTCGTTGAGGCAGATAATGGAGAACCGATTAGATTCATCTGGTAGAAAGAGCCAGACAAGAAGATAAAGCACTTAGTGTATTTGTTTGATCCGGAAAGTGATGGGGATTTGTTTGACCTCTGCTGTCTGGGGGGGGGGGGAAGGGAGAGCTTAACATATTTGTTGAGCAACAATGTTCAGAGCACAATCAGCAAGATGCAATTATTTATCTTCCATGCAGTCAATTAGATCATCAAAGGGTAGAAGAAGAACATGATAGTGATACTGAATTAAATGAAGAAGAAGTTGATAGACCAAAAGAAGATAAAGAAGGCTCAGAATCTGAGAATAGAATACCTCAAAATGTGGCGGCTGGAGGATATGAGGTTGAGTTAGATGAGAATGTGGCTATTAGAAACAATGAGAATATGATTGATGAAGAGGAAAATGTGGCTGGGAATGAGCAATTGACGATGGATTTGATGTTGTTGTAGACGCTGGAGATGGTGGTAATGATGAAAGGTTTAAGTCACTGTTCGCGGAAGGTGAGAAAACAAGATCAGATAAAGAAGCATACAGAAACCATTTGGAACAAAATAAAAAACAAAGAAAAGCTGAAGACAGTGAGCAAGAGTGTTTTTTCGATGGGGAAGCAAAATATCCAAATACACCACTAGAGTCGGCTGAAGAATGGGAAGACTAGGATAATGAGAGAAGAGGAAGAGGGAAAAGAAGGAAACTTATGGGAAAGCCAAGTATCATGGAAATTTGGATGAAGAGCCATACATTTGGCTATTTCAGAAATTTAATAGTGGATTAGAATTCAAGGATCAGTTTTGGCGTTACTCATTGAAAACGCAGTATAATGTGAAGATGGCAAAGTCTGAAGCAAACAGGATTGCAATGATTTGTTGTGGTGAAAAGTGTTAAGTTTAAAGTTTTATGTTCTTATGAGAAGCTTATTAATAAGTGGATGGTGAAGGTCTGACACATGAATCACAACCATGGGAAATCAAGTAGAGTTTCGATGTTGAAGCAAAGTGTGATTGGAGCTTTGTTTAGAGAAGAGATAAGAAGAAATATAAGCCTACAAGCAGCACAGATCAAAGATGCAATAAAAGCAAGGTATAACATTGTTGTTCCTCTCTCAAAATGTTATAGGGGTAGGCATATAGCTCTGGACCACATTCTTGAAGCTCAGACAACTCAGTTTGGGAAGCTTTGGGATTATGAGAATGAGTTACGTAAAAGACATCCTCGGGTCACAACAGATTTGTGCACTGTTAATGTCAACGGTAAAGAGATGTTTGACTGCTTATACATCTGTTTTGAAGAATTATGCAGCAGTTGGAAGACTTTTTGTAGACCAGTCATTGGTTTAGATGAGTGTTTTCTAAAATGGGAGTTAAATGGTGATTTGCTTGCTGTTGTGAGTCGAGATGCAAACAACAGGATGTATCCAATTACATGGGCAGTTGTCAGAGGTGAAAACGAAGACACTTGGGGTTGGTTTATTAGGAAGCTAAAGAGAGACATTGGCTTAGGGAATGGTGACAACATCACCATTATTTCATACATGCAAAAGGTATGACATTGGCTTATTTATTGTTGTTTGATGCTTAGTAATTGTTGTAGGATGCTTATAAATTGTTGACATTGGCAGGGTTTAGTGATTGCCATGGAGGTTAAACTTCCAAAAGCAGAGCATAGGATGTGTGCAAGGCATATATATATGCTAATTGGAAGCATCAAGGTTTCAGAGGGTCAGAATACAAGAATTTGTTCTGGGGAGTAGCTTACAGCTACACTGAAGGAGAGTACATGGAGAAGCTTGAATTGGTCAAGGCATATGATCCTTCAGCCTACGAAGCCTTACTACAACAAATCCGGAAAGGTGGTGTCGTGCCTTCTTTGATGTTAAGTCACATTGTGCTGATGTGCACAACAATCTGTTAGAGAGTTTTAATAGGACAATAAAGATGGCAAGGTCAAAGCCAGTGATTAACTTACTTAAGGATATTAGACGGCAAGCTATGAGAAGGATTTCTAGGAGGTTTTTAAAGACAAATAAGTTGCAAACTCTTGTCACACCAATCACAATGCTTGTATTGGAGAATGCAAGGTTAGCAAAGAAGTATTGTGATATAATATGAAGTAGCAGGACATTGTATGAGGTAAATGATTTTGAACATGGGTACACTGTCAACTTAGCCACTCATGAATGTGCTTGCAAAAGATGGGATCTTACAGGTAAATGAATTTAATTAAGTGCATTTTTTTGTCTATGTTTGAGAATGAGATTTAATTGTTGGATATGGATGACAGAGGTACCATGTAAGCATGTGGTATGTGTTCTAGATGATAACCATGATGTAGTACGGTATGTGGCTGGGTATTACTTCACTGAAGTATTTAAGAAGACTTATGAGAGAAACATCAAACCTATCAATGGTGAGAAACTATGGAGCATGACAAATAAGCCTCCAATAGGGATACCAAAGAACAAAGACAGAAGAAAGGAGCCTTTTCAGGACCTACAAAATCTAGGTAAATCCTCTAGACATGGAAGGATTCTTCACTGTGGCCGATGTGGTGAAACTGGTCATAAGAAGAGTAGTTGCAAGAATGAAGAAGTTGTTCTACAAGGTCCAAAGAACAAACATGGGAGACCAAGGAAGGATAAGGTATTTTAATATTGTGCTTATTTTCAATGATTTGTAATGATATTGTGGTTATGGGTCATTATTTGCTTCTTTCAGGGTCAGCCTAAGCCACCACCAAAGCCAAAAAAAGGAAAAAATAATGTTGCCGCTGGAAGTAGTTCTCAGCATGTACACCCTACTGAATCAAGCTCACAAACTCCGGTTACTTCAAGTGCTCCTTATCCTTCAACTTCATCAAATCAAGTCCAGCCACATGTGAAGAAAGCTAGAAGAGGTAGACCACTGAAAATTTCAAAAATAGGTAAAATTCCTCACAGTGTTGGTACATTATGTAGTCCATTCACAGATCGACCTTTTGAGGTGTTCGGAGACCGAGTTTATGATAGGTCTGAGCAAAATGCAGAGCCTACACAAGACAATAACACACAACCAGACCAATAGGCACCATCAAGTGGCATTGTAATCAGATTTGTCTTTGTGTTTCTTTTGTGGTAACTGTTTTTAACAATGTATGACAATGTACTTTTGGTTTTTGAATGTCAACGACACATGTTTTGATTTTTTCCAAACAGAACAAAACCACAACACAACATAACATAACATGGAGATTCATAACAAAGTCAAAACACAACATAAGTATGTCTTACAAAACACTAACTTGACAACAAATTGGAGATAACATAAAAGTGTCGTCTTCCAACAAGTCTACCGCTTGCACATTGCAAATATTCCCCCAATCACCACTGCAAATCCTATCGATGAAGCTACAAGCACATTGCGAAAAACAACACTCCTCTCTGTTAAAATTAACACTTCCCGCTTGAGTGCTTCACATTCATATTCTCTTTGCTTCAGCTTATCCACTAACTCACTCTGATTTTCCATACTATCCTCATGAGTTAGTGTTCTTACCTTGTTCCTCAAAAGTCTTAATCTCCTCCTTTTGCTCACGAATGACATCGCTAACCTCTAATAGTGCAAGATTTTGCTATCCATGTGGTTTCTCAACATCAAACCAACGAAAAAAAATTACGAGACTCATACCCATTACTCACCTTACGACCTCTGCAAGCGTAAAATCTCCTCCCAGGATTTTCTTTTGTCCAAGATTTCACAATCTTCGTTGGCTAGTTGCAATTGTAGAGCACAACATTGTCGATCTTAGACTATGTTGTCGATGAACTTGAGCTTTGAGCCATCTGTTCTTGAGTTCTTCAATCGATTAAACCAACTCACGAACCCTAAATCGATATTTGGGATTTTAGATTATAAGAGACACATGGTAAAGTAGACATATTAAAGCATGTGTTTAATAAAATCATGTTTTGTTAATAGATAAACGGGGTGAAGTGTTTCGTTAACCGGACATCACCGTTCCGTTAAATTTTTTGACGGAGTGAACAAAAACTCTAATTTGAAGGTTTAAATTGTAAGAAAGTATGATTTCAAGGTTTAAAGTGTCAGTGTAAATCTTTAGAGGTTCAAAGTGAGATTCAATCTCACTTTCAAGGTTAAAAATGCGATTTTCCCTTTTTTATCCCTTTAGTTTCAAAATTAAAACTTCATAAGCTATTGTAGATTTGTGTTTTTCGAAAAAATATTCTGTCAATAGTTTCAGTATTTCAGCAACTGCTTTCCATTCTATTTCACTGCTCTCTATCTGGAAAAGTGGAATTGTTTGTACATCAAAAGAAATCCAAACTGTCCATTTCAGTCAAAAGCAAAGAGTTCTTCAAGTTGTTCGTCCGTCCACTGCGGTACCAAGCTTGTTGACGCCATCGATTGAGATTTGTGGACCATAGTTCGAGTTGTAACTTCATCAGAATTCCCCATTACACTCTCTTGCTCATCAATGTGCGGTTCAAGACTTCTTCTGATCTGTTTTGCAGGTCTAATTCCATCAGCTGCATCAGTCTCAGTAGCTACATCTTCATACAGTTGCTGCTCTGTTTGGCTGACTGAATCATGTTTTCCCAAGAGGTTTTGCTCCATTCTAACTTCAGACTGATTCTTGGTCACACCCTTTTTTGGACAGAAGTTGCTTCTCTCTGCTGGATTAATTTCTACATCATTGAATGCTTCACTACTTTTTTTAGCATTTTGTCTGAGATTGTTCATGATTCCTTGAGTAGTTCCTTGCTCCACATTAAACACTTTGGGTTGCAGTCGCAAATATTCCTCGTTTTCTGTCAGACCAAGTTGAAGGTTTGAGTTTCTTGATCAAACTGCGGACAAAACTCTGAAATAAATTTTAATCACTTACCATTCACAGGAACAGGATTCTTGGCACTCGTTTCAGAATCGTTCTGCTTTTTTGAAACAGGAGTATCCTTTGTGACAACCTGTGAATGGAAACTCTCTAGCCTTAAGAAATTTTCATATATTCCAATGAATATAAGAAGGTGAAGCTTGATATCCTAAGAAACCAGAGATATACTACCTTGGAGATGTTCTTCAGTGTTATGTTAAGATAGGTTGATGACCGTGAAGGTGCGCAGACTGCAACCTGAAAAACACTATACCTTATTCCATCTCCACTGAATTACCAAAAGTGAATGAGAAACAAAATAGCAACGCCAAAGCCATGAGATTTGTTTTATTTCCTTAATCAAAAACAACAAACCTGTTTAAGTATCACCACTGCACCAACTTGTATATCTCTTCCAAACTCACTCTCAAGGATGACTTTTCTGTGCACGCTGGCATCAATTGTTCCAGTGGGATCCTACCAGAAATACACACAGATTTAAGAAACATGTCAAATGGTGCTTGAAAAATAGACTAGAGGTGGAAACCATTCACGTTGTTAAGAGTTTCTGGTATGTATTTTTGTACCTTAAGAGTCACCATGACATCACCTAGACCATTTGGAGTACAAGTTTTGACAATTGCCACGACCTACGAATGACCAACCATAATTCAAATTTATCACTACACTCGTCACTTTATTAGTTGCACAGACAAGATGTGGAGCATTATGAAGATAGCATCAGCACGTGGCTTAATCAAAAAATCAGCATTTGGCTTTCTACTACCTCAATTATTCTACAAGCTATGCAGATAACTTGTGGCCAAATAGTAAAAAATCGGGTGAAGACATTTTTTCAGAATTCCACCTTTCACTTCACAAACACAGAGCAAAAGCCAACATATACCGGCACACTAATTTAGGTGCGGATTTCCAGTATACTCTAACTGGATGGTCACTAGATCTCTTGATATAATGGGAATGGACTAAGGTACAGGCTAGATTGAATAGATTGTTCATACCTGATGAACTTTACCCCAGCTGCTACATCTGCTCTTAATCTCGCTCACTGGTGTCCCTATAGCATTTCCACCATTGCTCAACAAACCTGCCAAAATAATTGAAAACGATAAACTAAAACCCCTAGGGACTTGACAATGTTAACATCACAAACTACAGGAGTCAAATTCTAGAGAAAGGCTCTACCTTCACTTTGAATGTAATCAACAGCAGAGACCCACGGGTCCTCAGAGAAATCCTTGTCTTCCCAATCAGGCTCTTCTGCAGCCTTACGTAGAAACTCTTGAGTTGGAATTGGTTCACCGTGCTCATTAAATGATATTGGATCCTTATTCATCTTTTTGTGTATCGCAACTTGAACAACTCCTGCAGGTCCTGGAATTAAGGAGCGGGAATAACTGTCTTCAAGAAACAGATCCGGCGAGGAGCAGCGGCGAAGACTCTGATGGTGATTTGCGTTGCTATGAAAACCTGCCTTTGGATTCTCCTGTTGCGCCTGAGGTTGCAGAGACTTCGACGGAGATTTGCGTTTGCAAGGGCGGAGAAAGGATGGGAGTTCGGAATCACCAAGGTCAAGAGCTTCCCATTGCTCTACTTCTGCTTGGGAATTCATATCTCTCGTCACACAAATATGTTGAAAGAAGACTCATCCGCACATACCCTATTGTTACCAAATTTACACAAGAATTACCACAATGTCCTGTGATTTATCAGTATCAAATCAAATCATAGCAACTCACTTTATCGGTTCTTGAAAATTTCAAAGAAACAATATGCATAAATATATAATCAATTACAATCTCTGAAAGCATCAATACAAATATAGCAATATGGATCAGTCATTTCACTGTAGATTCATGAAAATTCAACTGATCATTGCTCTACGAAAGTTCAGAGAACAACACTTGAAGGCCTCAAACTCACTCTTAAGTTTCGTAAATCTATCCGATTGATTGGTTTTTGTTTTTTCTGGAGATGATCAACAAAACAAGAAACGAAACCCAAATTCTGTAGCAATTTTGCATTACCGGATAAATGAAAAAGTGAAATTCAATTTTTGAGAGTAGAATTAAGAATCTCAATACAATGAAGGCACGAACAAGATACCCAGATTGAGGACTCACCGGCGTTGATGGCGAATAGGCTATACAGGAAGAAACGGCGGCGGCAAAGCGAGGCGACGAGAGAGAGAGAGATGTCTCAGTACGTGAAAATGGTTTGCTTCGTTATGCAATCGGAAGGGTACTTCTGTCATTAGGATTTGACCCTTTTAAGTGGAAATATTTTGGAATTGCAAGTAAAATAAATATTGGTAGCGAAAAAAAATAGATTATGGTTTGTAGTTTTTTTTTTCCTGCTAAATTCTTTTATTAATTTGGGTCATAATATGGCTTTTCAAACAAAATTATTACACATTCAAGATTTTAGCCATGAATGTTTGGTAGTTTCTAAGTAGTTTTTAGATTTTGGTTTTTGGTTTTTGGCTTTTGGTTTTTGGTTTTTTCAGTTTTGATTTTTGGTGTAGATTTTTAAATTTTGCAAAATCTTGAATGGTTTTTGGATTCTATATATAATTACTTTTTCTAAAACTTTTTTAAGAAAGTCACGCAAACTTTTTGTGAAAAACCCACTTATTGTGGTTTTTGGATTCTATGAACAAATTTACAAAATCTCTCAAAATCTGATTTTCCTATTTTTTACGAAATCTACTTTTACTAAAATCATGAATGAGTATTTATTTGGTTTTTGGTAAATCAAAATCCAAAATCTACTTTAAAAACTGTAGCCATTCAAGGCCTTTATACAAATGATTTTTTCTAAAAATTAAAGAATATAGATTTTCATTGTTTTTAATTTCTACTAATTATTGAATAGAAAACAAAAACCACATTTTGTGGGTTTTTTTTAATGAAAAATGTATGTAGGTTTAAGGTATTGAATGGTTGCGGTTTTTAAAGTGGATTATGGTTTTAGTTTTTTTTTGTAATTTGAACAACTAATTTGTAAACTACTTGAGTCAGCTTCGTTGCTATTAATTAGTCGCAACATTGTTGCTATATTTCTACATTTTTGTACGTCTTGCATGTAGAGTCATAGAAATTTTCAATAGGCACCGGAGTGCGAAAAATACTTAAATCAATTTAACTGAAACGGAGAGGGGCAAAGTCACTCAAGCTCATGACATCTGCTCCACCATTGTGTGAGCTGCTTGTGATTACTCTAAAAATTATGATATCTAAATTCTGAGAAATTTTGTAAATTTTTAGTGAGTATCTGAAATCCCATTTTTATGAGTTTCAGCCTCCAAATATTTGGAGGCTGATTACGTCAATGAAGAGAATGTTTGTCTTAATGAAAAATTTTGCGTAACTTTTTGTTATTTTATTTTGAATTTCATTCAGATATGCTATTTTTATTAATGGTTGTTTGGTTAACCAATTCATAGAAAATGTTTTATAAAAACAAATTTGTAGATAAAAACCAAAAACTAAACAAATTACCATTCAAGTAATTAAATAAAGTAAAATCTACACCAAAATTTTAAAAACTTAAAAAACTAAAAACCAAAAACCAAAATCCATAAACCAAATAAAAACTGCAAAACATTTATGGCTTAATTTTTTTTTCAATCGATTAAATCAAAAACTAAAATATACATCAAATTTCCATTCTATTTTTTCAAAAAAAAAAAAAACTATAATCTCCACCGAAACTTCAAAAACTCAAAACACAAAACCAAAAACTAAAATATACATCAAATTTTCTTTCTATTTTTTTTTTTAAAAAAAAAATCTAAAATCTCCACCAAAACCTCAAAAACTAAAAACCAAAAACCAATTTTAAAATCCACAAACAGTTATGGCCGTAAAGTATTAATACTGAAATAGATTTAACTATTTTCAAAGCTGTTTTTCCCCTCTAGAAATGGGAAAAAAGTATATTTTCCACATGATACCGGAATATCCGGTCATCTACAACCAAACCTCAAATAATGTATGTTAATTGTTCCCCCAATGCCTCCATTGCTGATTTGATTTGGTTTCTCCCTCCCGCGAACTCGGACTTCTCTTTCACGTAAGAACAAAAAAAAAAGATCACACCCTCTTCTCTTTTTTTTGGGGTTTTATTGTCTCGACTCTTTTTTTTGGTTTCAACGTAGAATATATTCTTATATGAATCTTAATTAGCTGTATGCATTTTATTCTATGGTGTGGTTTGCCTTATAATTGTTTTAATAGATAATTCGATTCACCTTTAATGCAGAATATAAAAAAAAAATCTCCTAGCTGTTAGAATTTTTCACGAGATAGAACATTCTAAAATGTAAAGAAAATAAAAATATTGTTTCAGGGGAGAAACGTAATAAAGATCGGAGAGATGAAGCAATCTCTGAATAATCTATTAGGTCTCCTCCGTATCCGCGTCAAACGGGGTGTTAACCTTGCAGTCCGTGATCTCAACAGTAGTGATCCTTACGTTGTCGTCAAAATGGCTAAACAGGTAACTTATCTTTACTTCTTTACCATTACATATATATGTTTAAACCCTTGTAGGCATGTCTCTCTCTCGTATCTAATATAAGTCTAAACTTTTATGATTTCTATTTATGAAATCTATCCCAAGACCATATAAATTTATATTAATTCAACCACAAATACTTTTTTATATATGAAAGAAAAAAGACAAATCTTGATCCATGCTTGATATGGCTTGTTATGGAATCAAACTTCAATTGATTTCTTCTTCTTTTAACCTTTCTCCTTAATTGATTCTTTGATGGATAAGAATCAAATCCTTCTCTTGTGACTTTTGTTGTGTTATAGGTTTTTCATTGTCTCTCATTTTCTTAATTATCTCTAATATATACTATTAGAGATATCATGAAAAGATACATTGTTTTAGCAACAATCACATATCTTTACTCACACACATATATAATATATATGTGATCATTAATGAAAGATGTTCATGAAATATAATATGGAAAAGGAAGAGGGTTATCAATACACCCGAATTCTAATTCATTATTCGAAACCAATACATCACGGTGTCGTCTTTAATATTAGAATCCATAACATTAATATGAACTTGAACTTTATAACTAAACCCATAAACACATAAGGCACATAGAATATAAAATATTCTTAAATTCTCCCACTTGGCATTTGTGTCAACTTAATGGTTTAATAATTTTAATGCGCAGCTTTTATATCAAGTTCATTTGATCTTTAATTACCATAATAAAATCAGAACCGATCGAATCATGGTGGGCATAAGTCATTATGCGACATGATTCTTTTTATGTATCACAAACCAATTCCAACTCTATGGTGGTCTTTAATATTGAGAAGAACCTTCATTCTCAAAATAATTATGTTATCTATATATATCATAAATGTGTATACATACTTTAATGATAACATCTTTAATAAACCAAAAACGATACTTTAAGTGAATTCATAGTGTCACACACCTAATGAGCATACTACATCTAAAATAGCAAGGCTTTTCCAATAATACCCAGACGCACTACATGGCCAATGAACGTCTTAGGTGGTAGACCTTTAGTTAACGGATCTGCTACCATCATATCCGTTCTAATATGCTCAAATGACACTCTACGTTTCTGTACTTCTTCTTTGACAAACAAGTACTTTAACTCCATGTGCTTAGCACCCTTCGAGTACTTGTCATTCTTTGAAAAGAAGACAGCTGCAGAATTATCACAATAAATCCTCAGCGGCCTCTCTATGGTGTCGACAATCCGAAGCCCTGAGTTAAAGTTCCGCAGAAAGCATGCCACAAATTTGGCCTCCATAATGGAAGTAGCAATGACAGACTGCTTTCCACTTTTCCATGATACTGCTTTCCTAACTAACAGGAACAAATAGCCAAAAGTCGATTTTCTACTGCCAACGCATCCAGCATAATCCGAATCTGAATATCCAATAACCTCTAGGTTATCGAATCTCCTGTATGTAAGCATGATCTCTTTGGTGCCTTGCAAGTACATGAGAACCTTCTTTGCAGCTTTCCAGTGGTCCATTCCGGGATTACTTTGATATCGGCCTAACATACCAACAACAAAGTTGATATCTGGTCGAGTACATGTTTGAACATAGTTCAAACTCCAACCACTGATGCATAGAGAATTCTTTCCATTTCCTTACGCTCCAATTCATTTCTTAGACATTGCATTTTACTGAACTTGTCCCCTTTCTGAACTTTTTCCGGCAGAGCATTGTTATCACCCATAGATTTTATTTCTTCTTTCGCGGCAATTGACCATTTTTCAGAATCGTCACTTCCCATGGTTTTTCGGAATGTGTTTGGGTCTTCATCAAGGCTTAAGTTACATTCACTTTCAACAACGTAAACCACATAATCACTACCAATGGCAAATCTTCTTTCCCTTACCGATCGCCTTAATGGTTCTTGTGGTACAATATCCTCTTCTTGAATAGTGACAGGTTCATTGATTGTACTTTCATCTAGTGGAATTGGTTCATCATCATGTTGTTCCATTGTGTCATTTGACTGTACTGAAATAATAGGAACAACAACCTTAGGTGGAACTACAAGTGAAGAAAGTTTAACCTGAACTTCTTGAATGTCCACCTCTCTTAGTTCACCACTCCCACTAGTTTGACCATTTTTAATGAACCTGACATTCCCCGTTTCAACTATTCTCGTACTATGGTTAGGACAGTAAAATACATACCCATTTGATTTTTCAGGATAGCCAATGAAGAATCCACTGACGGTCCTAGAATCAAGTTTCTTTTCACGTGAGTTATATGACTTTACTTCTGCTGGACAACCCCAGACACGTAAATGTCTTAAACTAAGTTTCCTTTCCGTCCACAGTTCATAAGAAGTCTTAGGAACTGTCTTACTAGGGACCCGGTTTAACACATACGTTGCACTCTTTAATGCATATATCCACAACGAAAGGGGTAAAGAAGAATTACTTAACATACTTCTAACTACATCCATTAATGTATGATTACACCTTTCAACTACACCATTCTGCTGAGGTGTACCAGACATTGTATATTGTGCACAAATGCCTTTACTTTCAAGTAGCTTTGCAAATGGACCGGGACATTGTCCACTTTCAGTGAATTTTTCATAAAACTCACCACCTCTATCAGATCTCACTATCTTTACTTTTCTATCTAACTGCCTTTGCCACTGACTTTTGTTGTATTATAGGTTTTTTATTGTCTCTCATTTTCTTAATATCTCTAATATATACTATTAGAGATATCATGAAAAAACACATTGTTTTGGCAACAGTCACATCTCTTTATTCATACACATATATAATATATATGTGATCATTAATGAAGGATGTTCATGAAATATAATATGGAAAGGGAAGAGGGTTATCAATACACCTGAATTCTAATTCATTAATCGAAACCGATCCATCACGGCGTCGTCTTTAATATTAGAATCCATAACAATAATATAAACTTGAATTCTATAATTAAACTCATAAACACATAAGCCGCATAGAATATAAAATATTCTTACATCTAAATATCCGACAATACCGATTTTATGGGAAGCTTCAATCAAAATTTTTAAGATATCCAAGAGACTTTATGATATATATGATATATGTCAGAAACTTTTTCAACTATATGATGGATAATTTATTTTTGTTACTTTTAGTGGATGATAGTATACGTAATATCGACCTTCTAAATATCTTGGTCATTGAAGCGTTTGGGTTTTGTATGATCTTTTATTGATGAATTTACTAATAGGTCGCTAGTTTGAAGGATCACGAGAATTGAAGACTTAGATGTGCGAGAAAATAAAATACATATGGCTAGGTCGTTCGGTTATTTTTTAAGTATATAATGTTTTATTCACCAATTGCATTTTAGGTATTTTGAAGTGGTTATCTCAATATTTTAGGGTAATGAAGTAGCTTAAATAATTAAGAATTGAGGGTCCTATAATTGTTAGGTTGTTCGAGTGTTTTAGGAAGACTTTCGAGTTTAGACTGGTAATATTCAATTACCAATAATTACTAATAGAAAATTTTGAATATTTTTAACTTGTAATTAATCCGAAGCCTAGAGTTCCCTTGGGCTGGTGAGAATGACTAGATTTGTATCATTGTGCATCACAGAATTCATATAGTCACAATTATCATTTTTCTATAATTCATGAATCATCATTAATTAGTTTAAAGCAAACTAATGAGAAACTTGAATGTGCAGAAATTGAAAACTCGAGTTATTTACAGTAATGTCAATCCTGAGTGGAATGAAGATTTGACACTCTCAGTTACAGACCCCAATCTTTCTGTCCTCTTGGTGAGTAATTATACCAACCACGATCATATTTTCATTTTTATATAAATTAATTAAGAAACCTTCATCACTAATTGGTTGTTCATTTTCCCTAGGCGGTGTATGATCACGACACGTTCACCAAAGACGACAAGATGGGAGATGCAGAATTCATGATTAAGCCGTTCATTAATGCATTGAAGATGCACTTACATGATCTCCCATCCGGGACCATTGTGACCACGGTCCAGCCGTGCCGAAACAATTGCCTAGCCGAGGAGTCTCGGGTTATATGGTCTGACGGTAAGCTCGTTCAAGATTTAGTTCTTAGACTGAGACATGTAGAGTGCGGTGAGATTGAGGCTCAACTTCAATGGATTGATCTTCCTGGCTCTAATGGTCTATGATTTTTTTATGTTATGGGACTTTAAAACGGAGTTTTAAAATCTCAAATTAATGTAAATTAATGAAAGAACTAGAAAACGAAAAAGATAGTAGGAGTTGTATTTGTAGATATTATTATTTGTTTAGTAAATGAAGTGTTTCAAAAATCAATGGGGTAAAGCATAAAATTGAAGAATACTATGTTATTAGAGGTTTCAAATTTGAACTTCACACAAGTGGAGGTCAAAACCAAGCCCTTATTGGTGTTTTAATCCATTACTTTAATTCGTTTGAAATGAAACCACACATTTCAATTCAACCATGGAATGGAACTATGTAGTGTTAATAAATTCAATCTTTTAAAGCATCTTCAACCTCATTCTAAATCTTACACCAAACTATATTTTGCAGTAAAATCTTCTCTAGTCCCACTCCATTTTCAATACTAAAATGGTGTAAACTTATTTTTTCTTCCAAATATGGAGTAATCCTATTTTCCACTCTATTTTGGTGTTAAACTTTTTTTATTTATAAACTAGTACTTAAAATTTCAAGTTTCTTGATTTTAAGAATTATAATTATTTATTTGACAAACAAAATATTAAAATATTATAAACTTTTTTAAAAATAAAATATAAAGACAGAAAATCATCTATCAATACAGATGTGAGAACGGAAATAAGAATCAATACACAAATAATAATTTTTTTCTTTTAAAATTAAATTAAATATACACAAGATAAATTAAAAAAACAATAATAGTCACTTAATGAGTTAAATCCGATAATAACGAAATGACTTAATGTTATTTTTATGTGGTGTATTGTGTTTTTTGTAATATAACGATTAGTTTTAAATATTATTATAAATTCACAGAGTTATGAAAAAATGGGTTAATTTGTAAATTTTATACATAAAGTATATTATTAACAATTAGTAACAAATAAAAAATAAGAATATACTTACAATATTCTTTTTGGAGTAAAAAATGGTGTAATACACTAGAGAAAAATTCATCTGCATTTTGGAGTTACTCTATTTTAAAATGAAAAATGGTGTAATACATCGAAAATGCTCTTAGTAGCTACCACATATTTCATCTAGTAGTTGTGTACGTAGTTATATGTTAGTTAGTTTTTTAGGAAAGAAGTTACGGGTAAACTCAAATGTCCAAAAAGTTTTAGGTGGAGAGCATATATCAAACTAAGGCACGTGAATGAATGACAACTATGAGTACATGCATGACCATCACATACCCTTTTAATTTTCTTTTTTAACTTCTATACGGATATGGAACCCGAAAGTTATCAGTTAGGTATTCTCTTTTGTGTTTGTTGAAAGATGTTCTTGAATTCATATAATAGAATGTACCAAGGAACCACATGAGATTGAGAACCATTACAACCACAAAAGAGGATAGAGGGCCAGCAGCAAAGATAAAGAGAAGGAACAGAGAACAATAGATCATCAACCTACCACAGCCCCTTCACCACAATCAACGAGGAAAAAGAGAAAAGAAGAGAATAAGGTATGATCAAACCCACAAAATAACCTAGGTTGATCTCAAATTTTTATTTATTTTGGGGTAAATGATAAGTTTTTTTTTTTCGGGGTAAATGATAAGGAGATATAACTTTAAAATTTATTAGGTGCATTGTAGTTATAAGATAACTGCAGAATTAACATCGATGTAGATCTCACAAAAAAGTTTTAGTTATCTTATGATCACCTTTTATTTTAGAACTTCAACAACAACAAAAAAACCTTTTATTTTAGAATGATTGTACTACGTACATGAAAAGCTTTCGATCCAAAACATCCGAAGTACACAAGAACTTGAAGAAAGCTATACACGATTTATATAATTACTTTTACATCATTTTACGAAATTAAGTAGTTCAGGAGTTATCTAATTGTTACAACATTTTTTCACGCAAAAACTTATAGTTCGTACACTATACTTCGATTGTATTTTGAAGTTATTTATTTCTCAAATTAAAATCGCATATACAACGCTTAATTACATTTAAAGTTATTCATTTCACTTCTTCAAAAAATTAGAGAAAGTAAAAAAAGAAATCATCTAGTTACATATAGAATATTATTTTTATGTCATAGTAACTTCCATTTTTAAGAATATCAAAGTAGAGTCCACAATTTAATATTTGCAAAAGAATCCTTTATAGTTAGTTAATTAATTAACTTACCTTTTTTTAGTATTTGTTAATTAATATCAAAGTAGAGTCCACTTTTTTATAGTTAGTTAATTAATTAAGTTAATTAATCCTTTATAATTAATTAACTTCCATTTTAGTATTTGCAGTTAGCAAATTTATTCTCCAACTATGACTAACCTAAATTAAACCTCAATTTTACGTTGACTTCGCCAATTAAGCCTAATAATTTGTCAACGTTTGATTAAGTTAACAGACGTTAACTGTGTCGATTAAAACACAAATCGAAAATGCTCATTTAATTATAGAAGTATTCGTAATCGATGATATTATTCCTCAACTATAACTCGCACACATTATTTCTTAATTTATTGTTGACTTATTAATTTTGGACGAAAATATAGTCAACATTTATTGAATCAAGTGATCTGTTAAGTGGTCGATTAAAAAAAAATCAAACCCACAAAATCCTATATTTTTCCCAAATTCAAACCATAAAACCTTAGAAAAAAAATAATAAAAAAAGAATTCTAGAAAGATTTAATAATTAGATAAAAAAGCATACAAAAAGTAACATTAATCAGTCTAAATAAAAACCGAAAATAGTGAGAATTAAAACTCATTTACAATTATATAATACAGGCATGATTCGATTACAAACAAAAAAAATTAATTCAGAGACACAGAGCATTCTCGTGATTGACCTGCGATAGTCGTAATCCGGCGGTGGCAAAGGACCTGTTTTCGTTCATTTAAGACCAAAAATTAGAAAATAAATTTAGGGTTCATCTTGTCCATCGATTGTATTCATCTTAATACATAATGAAGTTAGAAAGAAAATTCATCTTATCCATTGATTGTATTCGATTCTGGGTGGGATTGAATTGATTAATACATAATTTTTCGTCCAAAATTGATAAGTCAACAACAAATTGAGGAATAATGTGTGCGAGTTATAGTTGGAAAATAAAATCGTCGATTACGAATACTTAAGAATTAAATGAACATTTTCGATTTGTGGTTTAATCGCCCAGTTAACGGAGCTGTTAACTCTATAAACGTTGACTAATTAATAGTCTAATTTTACGAATTCAACAACAAATCGAAAAATAACGTGTGCGAATTATAATTGGGGAATAAATTTGCTAATTGCAAATACTTGGAGGATTAAATAGTCATTTTCCCAGTTTATTCTTACTATTATAGTGATTTTATAAACACCTGGATAAATGTTCAATATTCATTGCCGGATCATACAAGGCCCAAGCCCAACCATCTCTACTCTCTCTATATCTTTTACTCTAAAAGCGTTGGTTCAACGGTCTCCTTGGAAGCCTCGAAACCACGCTTCCCGGAGAAATCTGAGGAGTTCAAAATTGTGAAATTGATCGAAATGCATCAAAGAGGAAAATCCAACAATCGTAGATCAAGGAGCTTCTCTAGATCCAGACTCGCCGTTGAAGGCCATTGAAACCTCCGATATATTACATCTCTCTCTCTCTCTTTATATCGTCTTCTTCATTCTTCCCCTTTTTTTGAGTTTTCCGACGACCTCTCCTAACTAATGGCGACACCTTACAGTAAAATATCTATTCTTTCTTTGTCTGAATCCCACAAAATCAAATCTTTTGCTTTTCTTGTTTTGTCTTTTTTCTCTTCAATTATTAAATCGGATCATATGATTATTTTCGGAAAATAAAATAAAAATTGTGTGCCACTCTTCAGGAAATTATTTTAAGTGATTTAATAAAAGTAGGTGTCTCTTCATGGTTACGAAGTTAGAAAGTGTCTCTCACTTTTGTTTTGGTTTTGGTGATAAAAATTTGGAACAGAGGAAGAGAGAGATATCCAAAAGAGCTACTGGATGGAGCATTCCAGTGATTTGACTGTTGAAGCCATGATGCTTGACTCCAAAGCTTCTGATCTCGATAAAGAAGAGCGTCCTGAGGTAAAAATCTTATCTTTGTTTCTTTCTTATTTCTATTTTAGAATCCTAATGAATTGAGCTTAGGAACGTGGAACATGGACTTATTGGCTGATGCGTTTCTTTGCTATAGATACTCTCTTTAATCCCACCATATGAAGGCAAATCTGTGCTGGAACTTGGAGCCGGTATTGGTCGTTTCACTGGTGAATTGGCTCAAAAGGCTGGTGAAGTTATCGCCCTTGACTTCATCGAAAGCGCTATTCAGAAGGTTTTTACTAGTACTTGTGCTAGCAGTTGTTATGTTAAAAAGTTTCTATATATTACCATGGCTTCTCATGTTTGTTTATTTGGTGATGTTTGTTTTCTTGCAGAATGAAAGTGTTAATGGGCATTACAAGAACGTCAAGTTTATGTGTGCTGATGTAACATCTCCAGACTTGAAAATCACTGATGGATCTATCGACTTGATTTTCTCAAATTGGTTGCTCATGTATCTGTCTGACAAAGAGGTGAAATCTGTTTCTTTTACTCTTTTGATTTTGATCTAGAGAAGAAAGACTAATCTTTTGGATGATGAGGATCTCAGGTGGAACTAATGGCTGCAAGAATGCTTGGATGGGTAAAGCCAGGGGGCTACATTTTCTTCAGAGAATCTTGCTTCCATCAATCTGGGGACAGCAAGCGTAAATCAAACCCCACCCACTACCGTGAACCCAGATTCTATACTAAGGTTCAATCTTTTGACTTTACATGATATAGCATGAGTCTTTTATAGAGTCTTAAGTGGATTTCTATAGAACACTGATCCAGTTTGTACTAAAATCGTTTTTTATGTGACTGAGATCTAATTGTTTATTTTATGCACAAGTGTGTGATAGATAGCTATATATTGTATCAGGTTTGATAAGGCTTTAAAAGTGTGTATATCAACAGTTTATAAATTTGTAGTTGCTTGGCTCCACTCTCTCTAAGCTAATGTGTAGGGATGAGTTGAATTGATTCTCTTCCATATGTGTGGGTCAAATGCAGATAACAAAATTCGCCTAAATAAAATAAACTGTATGGTGTACATGTAATGCAGGTTTTTAAAGAATGTCAGACACGTGATGCTTCTGGCAATTCATTTGAGCTCTCTATGGTTAGCTGCAAATGCATTGGGGCTTATGTGAAGAACAAGAAGAATCAAAATCAGGTAACAAAATCTACTTCCATATCATTTGATACCACTGAGTTCCAAGAGTTAAATTTTGTTATCTCTGTGATGGCAGATTTGCTGGATTTGGCAAAAAGTAAGCGTGGAGAATGACAAGGACTTCCAGCGTTTCTTGGACAATGTTCAATACAAGTCCAGTGGGATCTTGCGCTATGAACGTGTCTTTGGAGAAGGATATGTGAGCACTGGTGGAGTTGGTAATTTCCATTTTTAACTCTAATCTTCACAAGGACATGCTGAGTTTGTAAATGTTTGCCTGCCTCTTGTCTCTAAGTTCTTGGTTTCCTTAACAGAGACAACTAAAGAATTTGTAGCAAAGATGGACCTTAAACCTGGACAGAAAGTTCTAGATGTTGGTTGTGGTATTGGTGGGGGTGACTTCTACATGGCTGAGAATTTCGATGTTCATGTTGTTGGAATCGATCTATCGGTCAACATGATCTCCTTTGCACTGGAGCGTGCCATTGGACTCAATTTCTCAGTTGAGTTTGAAGTCGCAGATTGCACCACGAAAACATATCCCGATAATTCTTTCGATGTCATTTACAGCCGAGACACTATTCTGCACATCCAAGTATAAGCAAAGCTATTCAACATCTCTTTCGCTTTTGAAAATACTTTTTGGTTAATCATCATCCTCTGCATCATTTCTCTGTTCAGGACAAGCCAGCTCTGTTCAGGAAATTCTTCAAGTGGCTTAAACCAGGCGGTAAAGTACTCATCACCGACTATTGCAGAAACGCTGAAACTCCGGCTCCTGAATTCGCAGAGTACATAAAACAAAGAGGATATGATCTCCATGATGTTCAAGCTTATGGAAAAGTTTGTGTTATTTTTCTCATAAAACCTTCATCATTTATGAATTGAGGGACATTACACATTATCATGACTCATGAAACCTTCTTCATGTAGATGCTGAAAGACGCAGGCTTTGAGGATGTGATTGCTGAGGACCGTACTGATCAGGTGACTCCCACATACATTTTATGTATATACATTCCCTTAAATGCTGATTCTAACATCACCATTTTTTGCAGTTTGTACAAGTCCTCAGGCGTGAATTAGAAAAAGTGGAGAAAGAAAAAGAAGAATTCATCAGCGACTTCTCAGAAGTAAAAACATTTCTCACAACTAATTCATTGAGAAAAACACCTCTTTGCTGCGTTCTCATATCGATCACAAAATCTTTATTACAGGAGGATTACAATGACATTGTTGGAGGATGGACAGCAAAGCTTGAAAGGACTGCATCTGGTGAACAAAAATGGGGACTATTCATAGCCAACAAGAAGTAAAATCCATTGGTTTTACCCCCAAAACTCTATAACCTATCCTCTGGTGATTCTCTTCCCTTCAATAAAAAGTTGCTCCTTGGAGGACAATATTTGCTTGTTTTACTATCCTGGGACTGTAACTCGTAAGAAAACTCATGTGTTGTTTCGGTTTTTGGTCCAGTCTTTGTGCCACATAAAACCTGCATTGCTTTGATTCATAGGTATTTTTAATTGTATTCATAAGATTCAAGGGTAATAGATTGTACAGAGCATTCCTCAAGATAGGCTTGTTCTTCTTGTATTCAAGAACAAAAGATACATTTATCAAATGGGCTGGTTGATAATCTATGAATGGAGAAAATAGAGCAATCACTGGCTATGTAAAACTCAACTCGTTCCATCACTTGGTTTATGAGCCTGTGACTCCCAGAACAGTCTAACGGTGGAATAGATCAGAGAAGGCTCAGCCATTGCGCCATTACCGTAATCTCCACAGGCCAGTTTCTTCGCGACGGGAGGAATGAGAGTGATTCCAAGTTCATCGAGCAACAAAAGGTGCCGTTCTGTGAACGGATTGTTCCACATCAAAGTGTTCATCGCAGGTGCAACAAACAACGGTTTGCTATAATCCCACGCCCTTACTATACATGTCAATAGATTATCACATAACCCACCAGCAATCTGTAAAGAGAAACAACTGTCTTTTAGATCATGAAGAAACAGAAAAATATGGAGCCAAAGAGCTCAACTATAGATCTTCTTCAGCTTACAGTTCCTATGAATCTGTCTCTTAATGACAAGAATATGAGCCAAGAATCAACAATTTCAGTACAGCGGCGATACTCAAATGATCAAAAGAGAAGTATGTTTAGATCATTAGAAGCAAACAGTCTCCAGGATTGTAAACACTATATCTTCAGCTACGCGCTACTTGATTAGGATCTTGAAAATAAAGAATATGGAGCAAAAGAACTCCAGTTCTTCAGATACACACTACTTGGCATATGATTCTGTTGCTTGATGACAATAATATGATCCAGAGTATTTACTCTAGACTATAGCTGGCATTATCAAACAATCTTGTTACAAGGATGTACCTGCTAATGACAATACTTATATAATCAAGATAGAAGTATGTCTACATGATGAAAATGCAAAATAGCTCCTGCATTGTCAATTCTAGATATTGAGGTACGTTGCCTATGATTCTGGTGCTTAAATATGAGCCAAAAGAGCTACTCAACATAGTCAACTATATCGAGATACTAAAGAGGGAAGATGTTAATGAGAATAGTATTAACCTTGCCTAATGTGTTAGCAGACAAAGGAGCAATGATCATAACATCAGCCCAGCGTCTAAGCTCGATGTGAAGCACGGGATCACCAATCTTGTTCCAGGTAGACCATTCATCTTCATCAGTATAGAGAGTCACATTTAGAGGAAGAGAAGGTATATCCACAAAATTGAGAGATGATTTAGACGCGACAGCTTTGACTTCAGCCCATTCTGAGAAAGAATAGCATAGGTTACTGAACTTGATTCCAGCCACACTTGCACTTGCAGCCAGTAAAATACGAGGCTTCCTTGCTACAACATCCACTTGCACTCTAAAATCTCCAGAAGAAACGATCATATTTGGTGAAATCAGAAACGAAACGAGAGATTGAATGGATTTATAGAGCTTGTGTTACCTTGTAAAGTCGAGGAAGGATGAATCTACGAGAAACCCTAATTGAAGGGAAATGAAATCGAAATAAAATGCCGCGAGGGTTTTGTAGTTTGAAACAAAGACAGAGAGAGAAGTCGCCTCAATTTAGTCGTTGACTAACTCACACTCGCCAAACATGGGCCTTACGAAGATCCCAAAACCCAAATATATTTGTTGTGTTTCGATTGTCCCTCAGTAATTTATAAGTATAACTATCAAATTATGTTTCTCTTGCACCATATTCTATTATAAAGAAAAATAACCTTATCTACAAATCTTATGTGATCACCAGATTTATTAGTTGAAAATAATTGAATTTATCTGAGAGTTTCAGAATTCAGATTTTTAATTAGTGAGATATTTTTAGGTCCTTAAAACTCCAAATTCATAGACCTCAAATGTTAAAAATTCTTGTCGACAAAGGCGTAGCAAATCAATTCGGAAGGAACAGTGAAAGTTTCCCCATCTCCTAGCTTACGACGACCATCAACACTGCTGTTTAAACCTCAATCAATCCTACGAACATACAAACACACAAACCTAATTTGAAAATCTCCCAACGAATGTTTTCCTAAAATCCCCTAAACACACAAGATTCTTCTCCTTCATCAGTAGATGAGTCAAACTAGAGCTTTTACATCCCAGCCACTATCGCTTGGACCTCGTCAATTGCTGTAACTGCTACTTTCAACTTGGCTGCAGCTTCCTTCACTTTCTTTTGCTGCAACAATTTTTCATTTCAATCATTAGATTATTTCTTTTTAGCTGAAAGAATCCCTTTTAACAAGAGACAACTAATAGAACCCCAACCCCATCTTAAAAGCCAACAAAATGACCATTCAATTCCATCTCCTAAGGGATACAATCCTGTTGAATATTAATGCTACTATCCTTTGTGATCCACACAACATACATAATAATGTCTAAACCAAATTGATGCAAGGATACGGCAACCAGGAAAACAGTAATGTTAACCAAATCATTATATAAGCTAATTGGGTATAGTTGACTTACTAAGAGTGCGGATCTTTTCTTGAGATCTCCGAGGCCTGCAGCTACCGGTGCCACTGAAGTGCTCTTTTGTTCATGCATAGAAAACCCGGTTTTGACATAAGTATACACAGTTGTATATAAGCATGGTTGTGTCTTACATGAACTAAACACTTGTAGATTTATTGACTCAAATGAAATGATAACGACTTACCAAATAAATTAATCACTTTCATTGCCACATTATACAAAAACAAATATTTTCAGATACTGCACACTCAAAACAGACCACATATGAGACCAGACACAAATAAACAAATTACTCTGAACTTTTTCCACTCTATGCAGAAGAAACAGTTAAGAAGAACAATATAGTATAAGACCGTTTTACAAAATTATACAATTAAGATTTAGGAAATCCATCAAAATCGAGATAAGACACACATTTATCTAAATAGACCACATTTGAGACCAGAGTCAAATAACACATTTCCCTGAACATTTCAACTCTAAATCTATGCAAAGATATAATTGGTATAAAACCTTTTTCTAAATTATTTTTGACATTTTGTGAATAAAAGATAATGAAGTTAAAAGAGAAATACCTTCCTAGTCCTGCGCACTGGCTTTGCAGCAGCTACTTCGACATTAGGTCTCCGTCCACGTCCCTTAGCTGGAGCCACAGTTTTTGCTGGAACAGTAGCAGCCGCCAAGTCATCTTTCTTTGGCCTCCCTCGTTTCCTAGAACCCTCTCCAGTAGCAGTAGTAACTACAGACGCAGTTCCAGTCGGAGGGTTGGACCTCTTCGGCCTACCACGGCTCTTCACAGCCACCGCTACAGACGTAGTGGGAACAGCCGGAGCTACGTTTCTTTTCGGACGACCACTTGGTTTTTCACTCGGCTTAGCAGAAACGGCACCGTTTGGTGTAGAATCAGATTTAGCCTTTGGAGGTCGACCACGGCCGCGTTTCTTAGAAGCAGTATCAGTGGCTGAGACGCCAGTGGGATCCGGTTGAAGTTGATTGCCAGACACATCTCCGGGTGTATCGGATCTTGGAGCTTCCGAACCAGTTGCGTGAGTCGCGAAAGGATTAGTAGCTGTTTTCGCCATGAGATCTGTAGATGCAAATCAGAAAAAAAAAAAAGGAAAGCAAATGTGAAAAACGGCGGTTAAGTCGGAATCAAAACCCTAGAAAACGAACTTCAACGGAGACTAGACTTAACAAGACAACCAAAAACTCGATTCCGCTAAAACCTTAAAGAGATTTCGATTTTACAAACCAAGAATCTAGAGATGAAGGCAGTAAAATGCTTATTCAGGCTCAGAGAAGCATAAATTGGAACCAAAACCCTAGAAAACAGACTTCAATGGAAGATTCAAGACTATACTTAACAATACAAACTCGATTTCATCGCTAAAAACCAAGAATCTGGAAAAGAAGTTCGTAAAATACAGATTCAGACTCTCTCGCGTAGCAGCAAGGAAGAAATTTCATTTTACAGAAAAGCTAGGGTTCGCAAATCGCAATGCACGTACCTTGTTCAGCTTAGGAGAAGGATTCGCGAATGAGAGATGATAAACAAAGCTTGAGAAATCTGGAGGAAGAAGAAAGAAATAGAAACGAGAAACTTGGCGGAGAAGAAAGATGTGAGAGATGGTTTCTTTCTTGGGTTTAGAATGGTGACCAAGGCTGCAGCTTGGAGAGGAAAAACGAACGACCGAGAGGTTCAGAATCCGTTGCGTCAACTGATATGGGTCCACCTTTAGTCCTTCTTTTTTTTTTTTTCTCAAAAATAATTTTTTTTTTTTTTCGTTTTAATCGTAATTTATTTACAGATTTTTAAAATTAAATCGCTTCAGATTTACGGATTTCGGGATTATTTATTTTTGGCTTTATAATATATTAAAATCCTTTTAATATCCAGTTGAATTGAAGACACCTTGTACTAGTATAACATGCAAATTTGGTGGTGATTGAAAACCAAAATTGAATATTACCCTACTTTTTCGTTCAAATTCAAAACATTTTGGATAAAAACTTGAACAAAAATGGTTAAATGGTGTGAGTGAAGTAATAACCGTTCTACCTACTACCTAACTTTTGCAGTAATTACTCTTAACCGGATCTCGAAGATCAAACAAAGCAACCGACATAAGCAACGTTTAATTTAATGGGTTAAGAAAATAATGAATACATAACATAAAATAGACTGAAGAAACCAATCATAAAAGTGGAAGTGGTCATAAAAATTACATAAGCGTTTTGATGAACATCAACAACTCCTAAAAAGCCTAAAGAGACAAAATAGAACAAGAGATGAGTCTAAGAAACATGAGGAAACAAAGAGCAAAAACCTACACAGATATGGACGATGGAAAGAGAGAGAGAGAGAGAGAGATGGGAGCATAAACAATGGTAACATCCTAATTCACTTTACAGACATTACCCTACCTCTCCTTGTTGTTTAGTTAGAGACACAATCATCATCACATTCTTCTTTTTTGTTCTCTCCTGCAAACACCCATATAAGATTAAAAATTCCATGGAACACACAACAAACATTCCCACCATCATCCTCACCACTGGCTAGCTTTTTATAAGGTTGTGTCAAGGTTCTCTTTAGAACAGAGCTTCTTGCATAGCCTCTGCTTCTGTCTGTGCTTGTCCTTGTCCTTGTCCCTGTCCCTCTGCTTCAGGTTCGGTTTCAGGGTGTTCCTCGTCTGGCAGCTGCACTATTTCCATGTGCTGTGGCTCGTTTGTTGTCTCTGTTGTTGTTACTGTTAGTCCTTCCAGGTCCTGTATGGCTCGAACCACCGCTTGATTTTCACTTCCTCCCATCTCAGATTTCAACACAGTAACAATATCCTTAGCTCTCGCTTGCTGAATAAATGAGAGATCAAAACAAAGTATAATTAAGCATGAAACCAAAAGAAAAGACCATATTGTGTTTCTGTTTATTAGATAACTTACAAACAACTCAAACTTCTTCTTAAGTTCTCCATAGTCACCATCTTGTCGTCCTGAGGCTCCCATTGACACCGCAATCTATGTTTGAAAATCGCAATAATATAGATGTAATTAGATAACTCATCAATATAATAGTTTAACAAATTCTAGTGGACAACCAACAGTATAATACAAGACTTGGAGATACACAAATTCTTTAACGATTGAATAACCAAATTTTTGCTTAAAAGAAAACAAAATTTGCAGGACGTTGGTGTCTCAGAAGGTAATTCCTATGTAATTCCCACACAACAACTGAGCAATAATTAGCAGCAAAAGCGAGCTACCAACCACTTGCTCTTGATTACCAAACAAAGAGAAATCATATATTAAATAGTTCACCAAAAACCACATAAATATAGTCCAAAAGCAGAGATACGAATATAATTAAACACTGGGAACTATTTAGATATTCTCTACTCACACGCTCGAAAGAGACAATGTTCAGAATGGAAAGTGACATTTATCCACAAGACAAAAGTTCCAACTTTTTCTCTTATCTATTTTGACTCTGTAAAATTGGAAAATCTAAGTTCTATAAGAGCCTCGAGCTTGAGAAGTATTACAGTGAGATCACAGAGACACTAAAAAAACAGAGAAAAATGAGACGAAAAATTGTACCTTTCTGGGTCGTCCTACGGGTCTTCCAGAACGAGGAAAGCGCCTCATCGGCTTCATAGGCTTCCTGATAACACCTCCGATCTTAGGAGGCCGTCCCCGTCCTCTTTTCTTGACTGCAACCTCCTCTCCTCCACTCACCGCGCTAGGAGGTGGTGGTGGTGGTGGTGCAACAGAGGAAGTACCAGCATCAACTCTCTTTGGTCTCCCTCGACGTCTCACACCACCATTAGCAACGTACGGGAACACCGAAACTGGAGCTGAGACTACTGTAGGCTTCCTCTCCCTCCCTGCAGCTCTTCCACTCGGAGGCCGACCTCTTCGTTTCACAGTTTCCACACCGCCGGAAACAGAAGCTGCCTTCACTGACGGCAAAGCTCCATCTTTTCTAGGACGACCCGGTGGTCTCTTAATCGGCGGCTGTGGCTGTATCTGTAACTGTGGTGGCTGTATCTGTAACTGTGGTGGCTGTGTCTGTATCTCCTCTGGTCGAGAAACAGGTAATTCAGTTTGTTCCCAAGTGGGTTTTCCGTTAGTCTGAGGTTGAACTTGAACATCGGGTTTAGGTTTTGGAGGTCGACCACGACCACGCTTCTGAGTCGGAGGAGTAGATGAAGCCATCGCCGGATTAGGTAACTCGTTGACTGTGAAATCAGATCTGGGAGGTTCAAGACCAGCAGCTGCAGCTGCAGCTGCAGCAGCAACAGCTACACTCGTAGGAGGAGGAGTAGCTGCAAACTTGTAAGATTTCTTAACCATCATAAGAATCCCACTGTTCTTCAAAGTCTTGAGATGGTGTGTCAACAAAGCACCATGAGCTGTAGGTATCCCAGTGTAAATTCTCTCTATGTACCTCGAAATTGCTTGCTTGCTTGACCCATCTGGTTCGTTTAACGCTGCAATCGCCGTACAAATCATCTAATCACAGAACATCGAGAATTAAAATTTCAGTTCACTGGAATCAAAAACCCTAACTTTAAAGTCAAAATGTAAGAATGAGCTCAGATGAGCTTACGTCGGAGTAAGGAGGGTGTGCAAAGGATGGATGAGGAGGAACCGGAGATATTTGCTGCTGCGGCGGAGCTTGAAACAGATGGTTGTTGTTTGGCGGCGCGACGGCGAAGAAGGGGTTGTTTGGAGCGGCGTAAGGGTTGGAGTTGGTGAAAGGAGGGAAAGATGTGATGAACTGAGGATGATGAGGATCGTTGGTTACAGAAGGATCCATGGATTTAGAGAGAGAAAAATACAGAGGAGGAAGGTGATGAGATTTTGATTTTTAGGATTTTTTTTTTTTATAGTTTTCTCTCTTTTAATTTCAGATAAAATAAAAAAGTTTTGTGGAACGAGAAGATAAAAAAAAAATGTTAGGTCGGAGGAGAGAGAGTGTATGTGTAGTGTAAGAGAGATGAGAATGACGAAAGGGTGGGAAGAGTAGAATAGTTAAAATCTGACCGTTGAAAGTGTATTTTGGTGCCGATTTACGACACGGATCGATGACGTGGCGTTTTGCTTTTGTTATAAAAATTGAGTTTTGTGTTTCTTTGCAGTTTTTTTCTGCTTCTATTCAACAACATTAAATTATTAGAAGATGACTCGCACAAAACACAGTTTTTCGATCTTTTTTTTTAAATTATTAAACATATAAAATAAAATATACCAATTCATCATTCACAGTATTTTTATCTAATTTTATACCAAATTTAGTTGTTTTAAATATTTATCAATCATTTTAATAGCTAATATCATTAAATATAAATTGTTAATTGAATTGTAGAAGGTTAGAGCATGATTATTGCATTATAGCCATTACGGGTTCTTAACCAATATTTAAATAATAAATTTAAGTTAAGAAACCTAATTAAGAAACTTAAGAAAAAACAAGTTTATTGGGAGAACCCCTAATGGGGTTCTTAACCTAAGAAATTTTCTCCAAGAGAGCCGATGGAGGAGGAGCCATCCGCGTATCTAATCGGAGATACATCAGCGGCACTGCTCCGACAGCGGAGGCAAACGGAGCTGCTCACATGCGGGACTCGAGCGAATGGTGAGAAATTAGGGAGAAGAGGATTAGGGCTTTGGGTGGAGAAATTGGAGAGGGATAACGCATAGTGAGGAGAAAAAGAGTGGAATTTTAGGGCAAAAGAGTGGTGATGCATTCGGACGAACCCAGAAAGAGATAGAAGAAGGAGAGTTGATATTTGAATTGCTTCGTCGTTCTCTCTCAGCTTCTCCTCTAATTGCCTTCAAGCTTCTTCAAATGAGATACTTTTTGTACTTCACCATTTGAAGAAGAAGAAGAATGAAAGTCCGATTGAATCGAAGAAGAAAGAAAGATGAAAAGAAGAGGTTGTGCATTTGACACTGTCTCTAAGAAACGGTTCTTAAAGATCTTACTTAAGAATCATATCTTACCAAAAAAATTACTGTATATTTAGTTTAATATTAAATATTGTTAAGAACTCTACTTAAGATACTGCGTTGATGATGGTCTTATGCTTGACTTGTATGTCGAATTAGCAGAATAGTTGAATTATGAAGGGAAATAATTAGAATGACAACAATCTTAATCTATATATTTTCCTTTTTTAAAAACGTCAAAAACTACTTTTTAGTTTATGAACAAACTCTAATTTAATTACAATTTTAAAACCTAAGCGATAAATCTTTTAAAAAGCAGTTGTTATTTTTCATGTTTTTTTGAAAATATCTTTTAAATTACTTTTCACTTTGTGCAATTGAATACGAATCTAAAATCTTATATATTAAAAGAAAAGTACAGAATGCTCACATTCATCCTCAGAACGGTTGATTACTAATCTGCCCTTAATGAATCCATTTATTTAAACTTTTTGCAATTAACATTTTTTAAAAATAATATAAAAACGAATTTAAGTTAAAACAAAATCTAATATATTAACAGAAAATATTTACTATTATTTTTTAAATTTTACTCACTATAATAAAGAATCTAAACAATTAAAATACTCTAAAAAAAAAATATCTAAAAAACGAAAATATTACCAATTAAATTAATATAAATTTTGAAAACTTAAACTACTCTAATATAAATATTTTGCAATTTATCTATTTATTTTTAAAATAAAAAAACAAATTAAAGTTAAACTATTGTAAAAAATATTTTAAATAAAAATCTAATATAATAATAGAACTTAGTTACTATAATTATTTAAAAGTTTAATATAAAAATTCGATACAAGTAAATTACTTTAAACAGGAAAATATTGGACATGTCGATATCATTAAGGAAGATCACAATCAGAATTCGCAAGATATGTTATTGCGTTTAAAAAAAAAATTATTGTTAAAAAATTAAAGGACTTTAGATAATTGTCAACAAGATACGTAATCATCTGGAATAATTTGAGAAAAAACTGTCAAAGAGAGATTACGGAACAAAATCATCAACAAAATAAAATCTGATAATTTTGTAAATTCATACTTATCGGATATATATTTTAGTGGAACAAAATACACTTTTAACAGAATCAATAATATTTTATACACGGTTGTTATTATCTTCTATTAATAATTGATTTTTAAATGTCAAGATAATAACATATATAGACATATTTAATAAAGATAAGGAAATTTAATTTGTAAAGACCTATATGTGAATATAAATAGATACATATTGTATCTCCATTATTATACGACATTCTAAAAACATAATTGTTTTCCTCTAAACTACGTAATTGTTCTCTCAAATTGAAGTTATGTCATTTTTTGCTAAAAAGACTAATTCGTTTGTTCTTATCAGACAGATGAATCATGCTCATGATAAGTATAAAATCAAAGTGCTTATCTTACAAATGTGGAAAGCACCCAAGTCCATTGAGATGGTTTTATCAGATGAGGAGGTTCGTTTACCCTTCTTTCCTGTTATTTTTTTTATGCTAAAAAGTTCTTTTCCGTTTTATAGTTCAAAAACGTATAAATATGTGTTTTTACTTACAAAAATCCAAACATATTTTAGGTTATCAATACTATAATCTTCATATATATGTTACCTTTACAGTTGATTATTCTTTAAAAAATTTAGAACTAATATCCAACAATTTATGTTTATAGGGCACGAGAATACACGCATCCATCGAAGATGTCCTTACAAAGAAATTTCAAAATCAGTTAGCAGTTGGTGAATCACGGATAATAAACACTTTCAAACTAGCTGACTATGATGGTGATTATAGGACTAATCCACTGCCCTTCAAGATTGTGTTTTACCGAACCACTACTGTGAAGCCTTATCATGATTTCCCCAAAACAAGTACCGAAAAATTATTTCGAAGGTTTCACTGATATATTATCTGGAAAGAAGGACAAAAGCGTTTTGATTGGTGAGCTCCCCCTTTATTGTGAGTTGTTTTATTTGTTGTTTGGTTTATCAAAAATTAAATTTCTAATTGCTTGATCATTTTTATGATGTTTTCAACAGACGTGATTGGTCAAATTGTCAATGTGGGTAGTTTGGATACTGTTAAGGCGAGGGGGAAAGATACTGTTAAGATTAGTTTTGAAATGTGTGATCGCATGTAATCTGAGATTTTTTTTTTTTTTTGGTCTTTTAAGATGGATCTGATTTAAGCTGTAAAGCAATTGACATTTACACTAATTATGTTCTGACTTGGTATAACTAATTATTTTATAATTTGTGTTTAGGGATATGCAATTGCAGTGATGGGGAGATTTGGCTAAAGAGGTCTCACACTATACAATACAAAATGGATCATCACCAGTTGTATGCGTTATTAGATTTGCATGTATTAAAGAGTGGAGAGGTTAGATTTAGGTTGATTGTTCCTGATATATTAAAAATTATTATTTTTATTTTTTAGAATTACAATCTCTTGATCTGATGTGTTATTAAACGCAGGTAATTTGAGTATCTCAAGTGCATTTAATTCTACTCACATTTTGTTTAATCCCGAGATTCATGAGGTGGAGAGTTTACTAAAGATGTACATGATATTTTGGCAATTTACGTCCACTTTTTATATTCCACATAATTTGGACCAATTTAATTTTCTTAACATCTATTACGAAATGTCAGGTTACCCGATGAAGATGTCAATCTTAGTGGTAATGTCGAAAATCAAAAATCTACTCCGCCTTCAGTTACTTTGTATGATGAATTCTTCGTTTTGAGTACTAAGCGCACCATTGACGATATTCGTTATTCAGATGAGGTTTTTGGAAAACATATATTCAGTAATGTGTTCTATTTCTAACTGTATTACCTGAAAACTAAGTTTACCTGTATTATTTTCAAGGTGGGCGCTTATGTAACGATTGGGAAGGTGAACTCAATACAGACAGTTCCTAAGTGGTATTACATAGCTTGCAAAGTATGCAACAAGATCGTTCAGCCATATCCTGAAAATTCTGATGATGATAGTGGACCACCGCTATACAGTTGTGCTCAGTGCAATAAAGATGTCTCAGATGTCCTTCACAAGTAAGTTTTAAGAAAATAAAATACACGTCTCATAAATTTTAAATATATTTATTATTCTTACGATGATGCAACCATTGTTTTAAATCATAGATATAAGCTAATTCTGCGTGTCTCATATTCCTCGGCTCAGTTCTTGATTTCTTTTGGCCAAGTCTGGTAACTTGTTGCGGGTTGTTTTCTTTGACGTGTGAAACAGTTGTTAATACTGGTGAATCGTAATCCACTTCTTTGCGAGCAGGAGATTTGATATCTCCTCAAATTCTGGATTTATGATCTCCTACGAAACAAAACATATATGAATTCCGGAGTTTTTTTTTGCAAATAAGTAAACAAATAAGGCAAGCAAATAGATTTAAACTTTTGCAAATTTCTGAACCATGTCCTCTTTGTCCCAGAAATTATCACATAAAGTAAGCCCGCTTGCCACTCATAAGATTATCAGGTGTGACCGTAATTTTAAATAACAAAGTTTTCCCGACCAAATGCGGCAACTTGATACAGGCAGAACAGAAGGGTCTTCCTATAGTACAACTCACGACGAATGAGTAAAAATTAAAGCAACTGAAATCAAAATAATTTAATAGATACATGATAGTCCATACCCTCAGCAACTCGTTAAATAACTCAGAAGTTGATTTCCCAAGAAGATGCTGAGCAAGTCCATCAAAAAATAATAATTTGATGTCATCCGTA